>SZWC01006479.1:0-76267 GCA_023375785.1 Penium margaritaceum
CCCCCCAACCCCCTCCCACCTCCCCTTCCCCACCTTCCTATGATCCATTCTGCCACGGAACCTGTCTAGCGGCGCTGCATCCGGAGTGCACTAAGGGCCAATATCCCCCTCTGGTGACCCTCCCCCTTCCCTCCACTCCTACTTCCGGCCAACAGGCGTTGGCCCCAGCATACAGTGGCAGCCACCACGACCATCAGCTGGTGGCTGCCAGTGGGTAGACCCACCATGGACTGCACTCGCCCTCTCTGCTCGGCCACGTTGACGCGCCCCCCCTCTCCCACCCCCATCCTCCTCTGGAAAGTGCCCAAGTCTAGTCATGCTCGTGTGCGACTAGTCCAGGGGATTGAGGAGTGTGTGTGTGTGTGTGAGTAGAGGGAAAGAGGGGTGTCCGCAGCTTCTGCCTGCCACTAGGGCGTGCAGAGGGTGAGGCCGACGAAGAGCGAAAAGCGCGTGCACACGAAGCCCGAGTTGAACTGCGACACGAGGCGCGGCTGCGACTTGAACCGCGTCACCACCAGCGACAGGCACGTGTCGTACCGTCCCACCGTGTACGTCTTGAGGGGCGGCCTGCACCGCACCGTGGACAGCGGCACGCCCGCCACGCAAACCTGCTGGCCCACGAGCGCGTTGATGTTGTCGCACTGGAACCCCGAGTTGAGCGCGTAGAAGGTGGTGTAGCTGAGGCCGCTGCGCCGGACGAGCGACGCGCACGTGTCTCCGTAGCGCACGGAGACGTAGCTCGTGCACAGCTGCGCCGTGCTGTATCCCGCGACGCTGTCCGTCGTCACGCCGCCCGCCAGTATGCAGATCTGCTGGCCGGCGACGAGGCGGGAGCAGTCGAGGCCCGGGTTGAGAGTGGCCAGGTTGACTCCCGCAAACTTGGACCGGATGCCCGCGCACGACCGCGACACGGCGTCGGCCACGGACACAGGGTAGCGCACGCGGCAGCCGCAGTACGTCGACGCGGGGACCACGTTCACCGACGTGCCCGGCGCGAGCGCGTTGCTGCAGTCCACGCCGGGGTTCTGCTGCAGGAAGCGGGCCTGAGTGAGTCCGAACATGGTGTACAAGAGGTAGCACGTGTCGCCCTGCTGCGCCGTGTACGAGGTGAGCGCGGACGCGCCAGACGCCAGCGACACACAAGTCGTCGAGCCGTCGGCCCTCTGGCCGACCTGGTACCCCGCGGGACATAGGCACGTGTAGCCCCCCGTGCCGTCGTCGCGGCACGTGCCGACGCCGCACGGGTTGATGATCGTGACCGAGCACTGTGCCTTGAGGATGCAGGTGGGGTTGCCGTCGCGGTTGGTGCCGGCAGTCAGGCAGGACGACGCGCTGCAGTCGCATGCGTACGGAGTGCTGGAAGGCGCTGGCGCCGGCGCCGCGGCCGAATGGCCCAATGGAAGGTGAAGCGGCTCGTGCAGCATGCGTCCGGCGTGGTCGGCCGCGTCGGGTCCTTCCGAGCCTCTCCTGGTGATCCTCATCCCGCGGCGTGCCAGAGGATGGATTGAGCGGCCTGTGGCTTCGTGACTGGGTAACCCGTGCCCTTGTCTCTCTCTCTCAGGGTCCTCTGCTCGACTCCAGTGAGGAGATCCGAGACGTCCTGGCCCGACTGCTCCACGGGAATCTCACCCAGAGGGCTCTTGGCACTCGCTGTGCTAGGGTCCTGCGGACCCATGTCTTGTTGGGTGGACTGCTCGACGCCAGAGTCGCCGATGTCTGACGGAGCAGTGGGTGGAGGCGGGCAGGGTGGAGGCGGGGACGGTGGAGGCGGCGTGGAGGATGGTGTGCACTCGCCGCCACCGCACACACAACTGGAGCAGCCAGTCCCCGTCCCCTCACTGAGCACGGGGTACAGGCTGGGACTCATGAGCATGCCGCACGCGCCGGCAGGCGCCGACAGGTTCATGGCGATGCGCATGTGGCCGTTCTCGCCCCACCCCGTACCCCATGAGTTGCGCAGGATGAAGTAGTTGTCGGCCGCTGCCGGCCCCTCGTAGCGGTACCCCACCACCAGCACGTTGTGGTTGGGGACCGGGTGAGCGTCCGAGTGGCAGTTGGGGTCGCGGTAGATGCCGCCAGTGTAGCCGAAGAAGCTGTCGACGGCGGCGATGATGTCGACGATGGCGGGCTGGTGCAACACCGCGAGCATGAGCCCCAGCGCGCCAAGGTACGGCGCCTGCTCGAACATGAGGATGGGGAACGTGCCGCCCGTGTACGTCGCCTCGCTGTTGAAGATGCTCGAGGCTCGGCACGACGCCTTCACAGCCGTGTACGTGTAGTGACTGCCCGCCAGCGGCGGCACGGGGCTCGACGCGGCCGCGTAGCTGAGCGCGTCCGAGGGGTACCCGCCCGTGCAGTTGCCCGGCGCGCAGTCCAAGAACTGTTGCTCCGACGCATAGCCCGCCGCCGCCGCCGCCTCCGATCCCTTCTGCCCCGCGCGTATGTTGTACAGCGCCGTGATCGCCCCTGACGTCGCAAACGACCAGCACGAGCCGCAGAGCGTTCCGTCCACGTCCTGGCTCTCGGGGTCGTCCAGGTAGTCCCTCCAGTCCACGTCCTCCGACGAAAGCGTCCAACTGGGGGCGCCCGTGGCGGGGCTGACGTCGAGGCCCACGGTGACGTAGCGCGAGTAGGTGTTCAATGCGGGGTAGTCCTGCGTGTTCACCGCCTTCGTCTGGGGCAGGCTGCCCGTCGAGAACAGCGCCGGCGGCGGCGGGGGAGGAGGCGCGGGTGGTCCAGGAGAAGGCGTGAGGGGAGACTGATTCGCGACAGGGCCGTAGCCGCAGGGGTCTGACGGCGGCGGCACGTTGCAGCCGCTCATCTGCCAGTCCGCGTACGGATCACACTTCCTTTTACGGTAGCGCTGACACGTGCAGGCCTTCTTCTTTGCCCAGTCGTATCCAAAGTTGTAGCAGCGCGCCGGAAAACTGCCGGCCTCCACCACAACCGCCGCCATGCCCGCCCCGCCACACTGCATCGCGACCAGCGCCAGCAGCGCCAGCAGCGCCGCTGCACTCAAGGCTGAGTGCATTCTTGCCGCTGTGAGGGGCTGTGCGGGCCGCTGCTGCCGGTGGTGCTGCAGCAGCGACGTGCCTGAGCCTACTGCCGCTGTGGTTGTGGTGCCGACTGCTGCTGCGACGTTGGAGCCGCATGCTTTGACGGCGATGCCCATCCCGGTGGCTCCGACGATGGAGGACAAGATCGGTCCTGTTTGATGGTTCGCCGGTGGTTCTTCTCCTCCTGCTGCTGCCACCGCGGCCGCCATTGCAACTGGAGCTGCTACCGCCTCTGATGCTGTACGACACGGAGGTGACGCGTATCTACGGGCGTGCTCGCACGAGCACGTAAGTGCAGTCTGGTTGGCTGTGAGGTTGAGCAGGTGCCTCGCGAGTCGCGCGCTTGTGTACGAAGCAGAGGCGTGTGTCACCGCATGTCATCGAGGTCGATATCTACGCTGGGGCAGGAGCCGGATGTTATGTAGGAGCAGATTGCATCAGGAGGAGTGCAGGTCCCGTGCGCTTGGGAGATGTAACTCGCGACTCTGACCGGTTGCGGCCTGGTGGTGGCACAAGAGTATCGTGCGGATCAGGATGCCCCATATAGATTTTTGGGGGCATTGGCACACAACACTCACACCAGCCCGACAGCGGTCGCAGTGCATGAGCACAGTCGACTGGCTGATCTTTTAGAGGTTGAGGCATTCTTGAAAGTAGCAGTTCTAAGAGATGTCACTAGGACATGTGCTGCAGCAGAAACAGCAGCCTCCACCATGTCATCTGCGTTACCTGAGGACCAGCTTTAGCGTGAGGAGTCGCCCATGTTCCCACAGTCTATGGGTTCACGTACACATGATGGAGTAGCGACACGCATGACAAAGTCAGATGGTGATCCTCACTCCATTTTGAAGCAGGTGGCAACGACCAGCCTTCCCAGCGAGACGGTGCATGAGCACCAGCTGTGCTTGCTGGTCGCCTTGACCGGCATTGTTGAGCCAGATTCGTGCACACCTATGTCCACTACGGCGGCAGTCGAGGACAGTGGAGCAGATCTGTACACGCGGATGGTGTCACCTCGGCAACATGAGCTGAGTTTTTTCCTCTCGTGTTCACCTATTAGTGACCCTGTTGATCACATCGACGCTGAGAGTGGCAGTACCAACACGGATGATATTTCCACATGTTCCACGAACTCTGATGACTCCTCCTTCTCCTTCTCTCTTGGCATGCAACCGCTCATTCCTCCTCCTATGCTAGACACGAGCTGTGGTGTGGATGCGACATCTACAGCTGCATCTGATGTTCCAGCGTCTCAACACATTGCGAGTTTGGCTTACCCCTAGGTGGATGCAGTAGTACCGGCTCCATCGTCTTCAACAGCAGATGGAGCTGTACTCAAGAGTTTTATAGTCTGCATGTGCAACATCCAGTGAGGCAGAGTTTATCCTACGTGAGGCAGACATGGGCCACCTCCACATGTCTAAGGCACATTACGCTGACCTGCAGGAGAATGTAGTGATGCTGCAGTAGGAGGTGATGGCAGCGCGTGAGCGATTCTTAGAGGAGGGGAGCACCAGTACTATCGGCAGGAGCTTTCCACTACTAGGATCTTGCACAATCATACTCAGGGAAGATCATGTAGCAACTCTGAGTATGACATTTGATGGAGACACTACCACAGGAGAGCTGAGCGTACCTTCAGTTTCCGCCATCATCGTGCGTTTCGACTCCGACATTCCTCCTCTGTTTTTTACTGCTATCACGCACATTCATCCACCCGACTAGGCTGCTCGACTGTCACCTTTGTCCATGAGTGGTGATCCAATTCGTCGCTCCAGCCCTCCTCTTCTGGCCGTACACCCTTTTGCCTCAGGGTTCTCTATCTCGCCTCGGAGGCCAGCTCCGCAACTTCATCCATTCTCCCGTGCTGCTCACCCATTCCCTTTCCTTTGGCGTACACAGATGCGACACGTTAGAGCGGAGAGAGGAGAGACTGTGAGTTGGGACCCTGGGCAGTCACGCGAGGACTGGTACACTCCAGGTGATGCAACAACGGCATGAGGATTCGTAGCCGGAGACACCACTTCGTCTTTGAGGCTAGGAGCCGACTCGTACATGACAGGGGGAGCTATCTCTGCATGATGGAGAGACCACATGATTCATCGTCCAAGATCTGTTAAGCAACGGCATCAACATCTCCATTGAGGACATCGCCGCTAGGCTCATCTGCCCAGGGGGAGTGTTGTGTGGAACTTGACCTGACGCGCTGTCACGAGAGATGCATGGCGAGGGATCCATGCTTTGCTATGAGCATACTACAGTAGTCATCGTGTGGCTGATGCCACGTGCCTGTATAGCTACAACTGCATGGTAGTACTCTGTTGGTTGAGACCCGGACACTTTGTCGGTTGTACCAGTGTCACGAGGAGACCATGTGATCGTGTGTCTTGGTGTGTGGCCATACTACGTGTGGCATGTGCATGCCAGCTGGTTTGATCATAGTGGTCGAGACCCAAACACGTGGTGAGTTGCACCCGTGTCATGAGGAGACCCCCTATGATCCTGTGTGTTGATTGATGGTGCTATTGTGGTTGGCATACAGACACCTATTGGATTGCTCGCAGTGGTCGAGACCCGGACACTGGTACCGCTAGTGTCTGGAGGAGACCCTCTTGCCATCTGACATGTGTATGATGTGCATTACACTGGTTTGTGTGTGTGCACATGACTCTTCTCATGGTCTAGACCCGGACACTTGATATGATGTGCCAGTGTTGTGAGGAGACCTTACATGGGCAGCATATGTGTGTGGTTGACCAGTGTAGATCGTGGTTTTGCATACGCTGTTGTTCAGTACCTCAGCTTATTTGTGTGTTCTGGCGTTGACGGCCATGTCATCCAAGGGGAGTGTTGGTTTGTGTGGCTTCCACCCGTCATAACCGATGCCAATGGATTACCCATATACCCACGTTGGTGGTATATGGTAGAGGAGGGCGTGAAGACACGACGGGCCTCCAGAGTGTCCCGAGACTTCTCCAGCATCTACGACAGCATCGGCAAGACGCGGTCGATGCATTCCTGTAGTCCCGTGGGCTTGTCAGGAGCTAAGAGAGTTTTCTCGGTAGGTTGAGACCCACGCATCCGGTGGATTGCACCAGTGTGATGAGGAGACCCGGTGGCTGTAGTAGTGCTTCCGATGTTCAGAAAGCCGTGCGTGATTTCTGGACGTTGTTTCTGCGATTTTCTAGCACTGCTCGTACTTTCTCGGTGGTCGAGACCCGGTCACTCGGAGAGCTGTTCCGGTACCTCGAGGAGACCACCGTCGATTCTTATCATGGTGTACACAGTGTGTTCTCCCTGCTGACTCATTTGGGTTCAGCGGGGGTGACGGGGCCCGGTGCGGCTAGCTGCCGGTGCCCCTACATAAGCCCGCTAGGGGTTCATTTGTACTTTGTCCTTGTTTTTTCATGTTATGCATTCCACACTTAGCCAAATTTTTTCCGTTTTGTATTTTACTCACACACAGAGCTCATGTTTGTTTTTGCATGGGCTGAATGCCCAAAAATATTTCCAAGTAGGGTGAGACGTCCTCAGAGTCGTCCCAGACCTGAAACAAGGTCTCCCAGCAATCAAAGCCCTCATCGTTGTCGTAACGGAGTGGAGTTGTCTCAAAGTCCTTCGGTCGTCTCTCCATGGGGAGGGTGCCCTCAGGCTCGAGAGATGGTGGACGAGGCATAGGGAGACCACCGGTGAGAGAAACACCACCAAAAGTGAACGCTACTGAACGACGTGTCTGAAAAGAAAACGATGGCTGGTCATGATGGCAAGAAGGTGGCAGGGTGAGAGGCTGGGACCCCAGCTGTAATTCACAAATGCTATCCTCAAGGACGCGAATCTTTTCCTCATGTGTGTCATCCTCTATCTCCTCCTCATCCCAAGTGTCAACACGTGATGAGGAGTGCTGAGGCTGCGGTGTTGCATAGGGCATAGACTACTAAACGGATGGTGCACCCGCAACAAGTCCTCCTGGTGTCGGTTGTGAGGCCTCTGAACGACCCCTAAGTAACTCCGCAATCTCCCGTAGTTCGTCGGTCTGACGCTACTGCTAGCGGTGTATCTCATCATCCATCCGACGAAGCTCGTCGATCACGAGTGAATGTGACCGTGGACTCATGATGCCTGAATAGGAGGATGAGGAGGGTTCTACTAGCCCCTTGCCCTTGTCATGGCCGAGCGGCATTGGTGCTGCTCAGTATAAAAAAAAATTGACGTTTCCGACGATTTGGAAAGCTGAAAACAAATGATGTTTCAGCCAAAAAATTGACTAAGTGATGGTGTTGGCATCATCACCTACAATGATGATGTCAGCATGAAGGTTGTCCAAATGAAACAACATTTCTGACAATCATGCGCCAGAAGATGCTGAATGCAATGAAATTTGTTTCGTGGGAAAAAAGCCTTAAAAAATGTAAAACAAATGTCATCGTTTTCTTTTCAGTCCAAAATCCAGAAAAAATCTAGATCTGAGAGCGTTGTTTCATTTCATGGAGCTTACAAGGCACAAAATGAGGCAGGAGTGGATGCGATGGATAACATTTTGCAAGAGCCTTCTAAAGATTTCTTACACGCCAAACACGGTGGTCAAATGGGAGAGATGCACTCTCTCACGTCGGCGGGGGGATGGTAGGTGCGACCTGAGTGAAGCTTCTAGGACCCTTCATAGACCCCTTCTCAATATCATATGCATCAACTGCTACTGTCGAGGGTTGGAAAACCCTTGGCTGTCCCGTGGTGGTGGCATGGTGATGCGGTTACAAGGGTGTCTCCGCAGCTGCAATCTAGTGCGGCGGGTCACCGTGGCTTGGTGGGTCCTCACAGGACCGTGGCTTTAGCAGTGACTCTCACTGTTTCTGCCACTGCTGTGTCTCTTCTGCTTTGCTCAACGAGGGATGCCTCGTTGCTCTGATACCATAAGAAATTGCTAGGAAGCTTCCTATCCTTGCTGCTGCTGACGTGGTGACATAGTCTAATCAGCTGGCGCACTAGCAAGCAAGCAGGTGCACGAAACAACAAGAGTTGGGCTAGGGAGACGCGCAAAGTCTCATCAGCTCCAATAGCTTAAAAATTCAGAGAGAGATGTCAAGTGACAAGCACACATCATAAATACCTACCGTGGCGCACGGTGGGTGATATACACAACAGAGTTAGCTTGTCCTAAAATCGGCCCAAATCCACTTTTTTGGCTGTAACTCCGCGTACAGGTATCCAAACGCAAAGTGTCTAAACCTAGAGATGCAAAATCTTGAGCCGGACACTACGATTGGTCACACGCACAAGTCAAGCATCGATAAGTGGTAATACAATGCAAAACATGCAAATCGGGCTAGAGAGCCAGTCCACCGAGAAAACTCTAGTGACTGTAGAAAAATTGTTGAGCACCAAGCAAGCACCCGGGACATCGTGACAGCTGTCTAGCAGCTACTAGTGGATGGAGCCACCACCCGTTGGTGCTCCGGTGCCAGCTGGGTCCACATCAGGGATCTGCACGAGCATGAACACGGCCGAATGGTCACAGTAACTTATACCAATAGACGTAGACGACTCACATCACAACACTTCATCTAGCACATACTCGTTTGCCGTGGTGTTTGTTGCACAAGGCGAAGTAACAGCAGCCGCAACATTGTAGAAGTTTCTCACCAACATGCAGACCAAGATGGACTTGTTAGAGAAGTAAAACACATACGTCAATCAAGAGCTTGCGAAACTTCCTGTGACAACACTAGTTGTAGTTTCCACCGCAAGCAAAACTGTGATGGACTTCCCAAGCCTGCCCAAGGCAGAGCCGTTCAAAACATCAAGGAAGGATGGGCCAACTCCACAGGCTTGTATTTTCTGGCTACAGGTGTACTTCACCACCATTGGCGTGGATGTCTGAAGGTACGAGGAACATCGCGACTATGCCGTGACCCTTTTGAGAGGTGTATCACTAGATTGGTGGGCAGATGTGATGCGGTCCAATCCGCACGGCAGTGGAGCATCAATGGTCTCCGACATTGCGGTCGTGACTGGAATCTAAACCCCATCGGCTCCAACCTGCCGCAGTGGCAACCCTACCCTCAAATGGCCAATTTTGTGGAAGGAGTTCACAGAGTCGTTCATCAGGCACTTCAGTGTGGGTGACAAGGAACAACGCGCATGCCAAGCTGCCCCGGCATCACCAAACTGGTGGTGTCACCCACGACACCCTCAGGTTTTGTGAGATCGTCGCCAACTATGGTTTTGAATTCCACACCTTGTGATTCCACTACAACAGCGGCCTCAAGAACAACGCCCGCGATACAATAGTGATGCACAACCTCAATGACGACCTGCTGGGGATGATCGCAACAGAAGATCGGTATGACTCGCGCACACAATAGGCTCATACAAAATTCACAACTCCTACGGTGGTGGTTATGGCAAGCGGGCCAAGAGCGACGAACCGCCCATGGAGATCGGAGCGTTGCAATAGCACAAGAACTACAACTGAGGCAAGCCTGGCCACATTGTGCGTGATTGCTGGAGTTCGAAGAAAAGCAACGGCAAGGATACGTGGTAAGGGAAGGGGAAGCAAGCTATAAAGAAGCTGAGAAAGAAACAAAGGAGTCGGGAAACGAGGAGAGCTGGGACTAGATGACGTTACTCCTGGCTCCTCTCAACCCAAACCGCCACTTGACTGCCCGTAAGAACGCCTTATGAGAATTAGAGGGGTTTTTTAGGTCAAGGCATGGGCTCGGTATGTGGAGAAGCAACCCACACTTCTCTTGGAGGCGCGAGTGAAAGGCGTCAAGGGGAAGGTGGGGAGTCTGCTAGATTATGGCACGAGCCACAGTTTTGTGAGCATGGAGTGTCCTCGGAAGTGGGGCCTTCCACTCACGAGCAAGCAGCGGACCGCTAACAAAGTGGACGCCATGATTGAAGTGGGGTACCTGGCCCATCCCCACAGCATCGGATTTGCATGTCAGAATGTCTTATCATGGTCAAATTTTCATTATTTTAGGCAGAGCGGATAGCGAGTGAGCAGTACGTCACTTGTCCTTTTACTTACAGAGTGAATTGTACATTTCTCGACAAGCACCAAGTGCACACAAGACTCACAGAATATGTGAACCCAGCTTTTGAATGAAATCTGGAATCACTATTCTAAGATGAGTTATTTAGGGTGTGCTTGAGCAATTTGCCTTAAAAAAACTCCTTCAACTTCGTTCATCCAGAAAATAATTTTAAAGGAAATTCAGATCAGTAGGGTATCCCCTGCCTACATGGTCCGAGGAAGAGACCAAGGAGGAAGAGACTTGCAAGTAGGGAGCGTCGCAGTAGTCAGCGCCTTGTAAGGAGGAATCGATACCTATGATACTGAACTTGGCGCAGCTCAAGCGCGCGATTCAGAAAAGGAAGCTGTTTTTTCTAATGTTCCTGCAAGACATGGAAGACAATTTTGATGAACCAGAGGACGTGGTGCCTGCTGTGGTCGAGGAGGCGACTTGTGAGCAGCCGAGGGTCCAAGGCAAGTTTGCTTCCGTGCCCGAGGGACTTCGAAAGGTGTGTATGGAATTCGAGAACATATTCTCTAACACCATCTCGGCGTGTCTGCCACCAAAGCAGGACGTTGACCATCGCATCAATCTCAAACCTGGAGCGCACCCGCCTGTTTGAGCAACATACCGCATGAGCGACCCGTAGCTCCAGCAGCTCAAGAAGCAGCTGGCCGAGATGAAAAAGTAGGGATTCATCCGCCCAGCCTCGTCTCCCTATGTTGCACTTGTCTTGTTTGTGCACAAAGAGATGGGCAAGATGCGCATGTGCGTGGACTACCGGGCATTGAATGAGTTGACCATCAAGAATCGGTACCCGCTTTCATGAGCCAAGAAAATATTTGATCAGCTCCATGCGGCTTGCTTCTTCAAAAGGATTGACCTCTGATCCAGCTGCCATCACATCTGCATAGCAGCAAATGATGTGGAAAAGATGGCTTTCCGCACCCGCTATGGTCCCTACGAGTTCCTCATGATGCCTTTCTTATTTATGAATGTGGCATCCACCTTCATGGTGGCGATGAACAACATCTTTAGGCCGTACTTAAATGACTTCGTGGTGGTGTACCCTGACGACATCTTGGTGCATAGCAAGACGACGGTAGAGATTGAGGTGCATGTGAAGAAGGTTTTTGAGATTTTCAGGAGAGAGAAGTTTCTTGCTAAGCTCACCAAGTGTGATTGGGAATTTTTGAACTCCTTAGATACATAATTGGCAATGGAAAGATTTCCATGGACCCACGCAAGGTATTGGCCATACAAGAGTGGCTGAAGTTGTGTAGTGTACACAATGTGCAAGTGTTCCTTGGTTTTTCCAGCTATTACTATAGGTTTATCCTTGGCTATGCGAGAGTGTCAGTGCCACTCTCCAATCTCACTCGCAAGGATCATGAGTGGAGTTGGGGAGTGAGCAAACACGAAGTATTTGGGAATCTCAAAAGGGCTTTGACCTCCGTGACGGCTTGCACTTGGCCGACAGCGGCTATGAGTTTTGAGATGGTGACAAATGCATTAGACCTGGCCATTGGTGGGATCCTTTTGCAAGACTTAGTAACGAGTTGTAGCCAGTCATAAAAATTATTTGGGGCATATCTGAACTATGCCAACCATGAGAAGGAGATGCTCACCATGGTCGCAGCCTTCAAGAACTTGCAGTGCTACCTCGAGGCACGGACTTACACTGTCTACACCGACCACCACGTGTTGAAGTACTTAAAGATGTAGCCAAACCTGAGCCGACGGCAAGCGCGTTGGGTGGAGTACCTTGAGTTGTACTTTGAAGACGCGATCGTGTACCAACCGGGTCGCATCAATCCAGGCAACGCAATCTCACGGTGACCGGACCTGATGATGCATGTCGTTTCTCTCACCATCCACAAGGATGCCTTCCTTTCAAGCTCTTCATGGAGGAATACAAGGCGCATGGGGAGTATGACGCTCAGAGATTTTTCTTTGAGATGCCATATTGGAGACGGCGTGGCATGCAGCAACTAGTGGTTCCCGCGGTGTCCATGCTTTGGCAGCTGAATTTGGAGGAGTGCCATGACAGTGGCCCGAGTGGCCACTTCTCTGCTGGCAAGACATTGAACATGGAGGCTCATTTCTTTTGGTGGCCCACCATGTCGTCACAGGTGGCTGAATTATGCCGAAGCTATGACATGTGCCAACGCCACAAGACAAGGAGGAAGAAGACCCCGGGTCTCCCCTAACCCTTGCCCATCCTTGATCAGCCGTGGCAAGACATCTCCATGGACTTCATCATGGGTTGGCCCGTGACAGCAGCAGGCCACAATGTAGTGTTGGTGGTGGCGGATTGCTTCAACAAGATGTCGCACTCCATTGTGACATGTGATACGGGGAGTGCTGAAGGCACGGCTCGGCTGTTCCTTGAGCACGTGGTGTGGCTCCATGGTGTGCTGAGGTCCATTGTCAGCAACCATGACCGGATTTCACAAGCAAGTTCCGGCGAGAACTCATGCAACAGTTTGGCAGCAAGGTGTAGTTGTCAACCAGTTTTTATCCCCAAATTGACAGACAAACTGAGTGGACAAATCAGAAACTAGAGCAGCTCCTCTGTACAGTGGATGATCCGGACAAGACGGCATGGTACCAGCAGGTGCCGGTTGTTAAATATGCGTACAACTTTGCCACGCCCGCCTCCAGTAGTAAAGCACCATTTCAGGTGGTGAACGAGACAGTGCCCACCATGCCCCTCAGTTTGCACATTGCAACTTACCCACATGACTTCTAGTAGATTTGGATGGCAACACGGCATGCATTGGTGAATGTGCAAGAGCAGTGAAAAATGCAAGCGGATCGCCAACGCATAGATACAATGCCCAAGGTTGATGATTGCGTGCTTTTGAACAGTGTACACGTCAAGCTTTGCAGGGTCCGATCGGACAAGTTGAAACCCATGTGGCTTGGTCCGTTTGAGGTGCTCGAAATGCGGATGCCCGTGGTTGTTCTGTCTTTCATGCCAGTCCACAACATGATCCACATGGAGCATTTTTCTGGCCATTGTTCTGAGCCTCCCCCTGAGATGGTCATCGAGGACAAGCAAGAGTTTGAGGTGGAGGCCATCCTTGACCACCGGTGTCGTGGCCGCAGATAGGAGTACCAGGTCAAGTGGAAGGGCTACAATATGGCCCACAACTCATGGGAGCCTCCCCGTAACTACAACGTTGGCGGGATGAATGCCATCCTTCGAGAGTACCAAGAGCAAACCAGGATGGCTCGCTCCTAGAGGTATGGCTAATCGAGGCCATTTCATACACTGGGTTTTTAGTGTGTGCCTTGAGTGTGCTCTCCTTAACAGGAGTTGTTTTCAACCATCCCTATACTCCTTCTATTGTGTGTGAGAAGAGTGTAATTTATCCTACATTACAAAAAAAATCTTTTCTCAAGAAGGAACTTAGTGCGTGGGGCTAGTGTATGTGACAAGTGCACTTACTCACCATACAAAAGCACACTAAGAGCACACTGAGTGTGCTTATTTTTCTTATGTGTCCGATCACACCTTGTTTTTTATCTTATATGGCCCAAAAATTCTCTTCTTAAGAAGGACCTCAGTGCGTGGGGCTAGTGTATGTGGTGAGTGCGCTCTGTCACCATACAAAAGTACACTAAGAGCGTACTCAGTGCATTGATTTGTCTTGTATGAACCATAAAACCTTACTTCTTGTCCTATGTGGCAAATGATATCTCTCCTTAGGAAGGACCTCAGTGCGTGGGGCTAGTGTATGTGGGGATTGCGCTCAGTTACTATGCAAAAGTACACCAAGAGCGCACTAATTGCGCTAATTTGTCTCTTGTGTCCAATCACACCATGATTTTTGTCCTACATGGCCACTGAATTATCTTGCTCAAGTGTCAAGTACTTACCGTTTGCATTAAAAATCTAGGTAAGAACGTATCTTCATATTTCTTGCTATCTTACGTATTCATATGTATGTTTGGAGCCACTTTCATTGTGGTTTAGGGATATCCATGATGAAGAATAGAATTAAACCTGAAGTTCAGCGTTAGAAGTAGGTGCAGCATTTAACCGTTTTTTTACAGGTTTTTAGCTTCATACAGCAAGAACTACGTTTCGGACGTAAATATGTTTAATCTTTCTGTCCATGCTATGTCTGTATTAAACATTTTTTGATTCCACGAGACCCGTTTCTCGCTTCCGCAATATGGATCGTCCGCTCGTGCAACGCCGTTCGAAGATTGCTTCGTGCAGCATTGTACACAGGGCTTGACGGCCGTCGGTCCGACGATGACCATTTACTTTGGATGTTCGATGATGATAATGTGCCGACCTGAGGCATCTCGCCTCTCTTGACGTTCCAGTCCTCGCAAGGTAGTCTAGAGAAGCCAGCCAGTGTACGGGGGTAGTGCATATGGCGGGTGCACGCAAAATGAGGGGTGAAGTGCACTTATCCTTCACTGAGTGTACGGCCGTCATTGGAAGTTATGACAAAAAATTTCTCTCCAAGATACTAAAGATACTTTAGTTCGCGACACCAATCCCCCACAATAACGGACGCAAACTTCAGCAAAGATTGTTGATCTGCCTTCTATTTCTAAAACGATGAATTGCGCAGCCGCCACAACGGACGACGCAGGGAATGAAAAATGCGGGCTCGTTTACTCAACTCTGCAAATATCGGGGGCTGCATTCTAGCATGTCATAGACATGAGGAGCGATACGAACGGATAAGCGGCAAACCATTGAAAACCATAATGTTTCGAGCCATGCAATAATCCAGTTCTGGCAAGCTTCCAGGAGATACAAGTTAATTGGAGATTCTGCTATAATAAAACTGCATCGCAAATATATTTCGACGAGCGACGAACGACAAATTCCAAACTTCCGTACGCGCGAAAGAGTGCGATGAATATATGTAGCTGGCTGTGCTCGAGATAGAGATTGCCTTCGTTGTATAGAAAATATAAAGCTGGTTGTCCATTTGCACTCAGATATAGAAGCCGACAATGAGAAAACAGGACCCTTTAAGACTTCGACCGCAACCCATCAAAGCTCAAAGGAGGGTGCCGTTTTAGTGTATGGGATCGACTTTGCTCTCGCCCAATGGTCGGGCGATTCATATGTGTTACCACAGGAAGTTTCTGTTTTTGTCCTTTTGTTGATGAAAATGCAGCACGGACTTAATATTTACATGAACCAGAACACCAGAGTTGTTCGATTTTCATTTGAATCACGTGTCGACGACTCCTTTCGTCATGATGCGTGGCGTCATCCATTCCAAGAAAAAGAAGTTAAAGAGAGAATACAAGAGTGACCTTAAACCTTCTCCAGCTTGACTTTTCGGTCAAAAGCGCAACATTGGTTCGTCTTCGTAATGTACTCAAGAAAAAGACTAAAATTAGAGACAGGAATAGTAGTGACAGAAGACAAAGTGGACCATTCTCTCTCGTTCCTCGACAGGAAGGACTCCGTCGAAACCTCGAGATGGAGTTGCATCTATCGAGGATGTCAAAGTTGGCATCGAACAAGAAAACATGGAAGAAATAGAACCACAATATCAACAAGAACAGGAGTTTGAACAATATCGGTCAGCGCAGCAAGGATTGCGTGGGAGACTCTCAGGAATATCTGGTTGACGATAAGTGTCAGCATTACATATTAAGTTTATAGTAACTCGGAGTGAAGTTTCATTCGAACCTACTGTCTTGCTTGGAAGCGGACATCGCAAACCAGTGTAAATGTGAGATGCGCAGAATCACACACTCAGTGTACGATAAGTGCACTTTTCCAGGAAAATCGAGCACACTCATCCATATACATTAGGGCAGTTTGACCTCAGGGCCCTGTTTGACACAGCGGTTCCACGAGGCAGCCCGTTTCACTCCTTCGTCAACCAAGCGGCCCCGACGGCCAATCTCACCAACGGCAGAGCCCTGCCGTTTAGTGTCAGCGACGACAGGGCCCTTCGAGCGGCTCCTGCTTGTCAGAATGGAGATCCAGCGAAGTCCACAATTGTCACAAGCCCTTGGGTTCTCCGTCGGCGAGACCCGTTTAAATATATGGTGTGCAGCAGTCATTCGCAAAGATGGGTTTGATGGTAAAACGTAATGTATTTCGTGGGTTTGTATCTCTGATTCACATTTCTTTTCATTTTTGTTTTTGTTGTCTACAACTAGTCTCGATTGCGTTACCGATCTGCCGACACATGCAGCGGGCCAAGCGCTTATCACGACGAGGAGTTCCCAACTGGCAGGACAGCCGGCAATCTTGAGTAACGAGAGTTGCCGACGGGTCCTCGCGTTGGTCGATGCCAAAATGCGGACTCGCTCGCTGATGGATGCGGCAATGTGGGTCCTCGCGTTGGATTACATGCTAAACCCAGGCCCCCGGATCAATTTAACCTATACATTATGCCTCGCACCTACCGATATCCCCAAGGCTCTCCTCTTTTACCAGACTGTGGTGCCCCGCTCCCCTGGCCTACCCCCTACCTCTCTCTTCCTATTCCCTCCTTTCACGCGCGTGCTCTTTGGCAGCTTCGCACATCCAGCCTCCCTTATGAGCTCTACCTCCCTCTAGCGTCGAGTCGCTGCTCTGCCTGTCTGGCCAACCAGTTTCCTCACCCAGCATTGCACTTTGTGCGGGATTTTCCAGTGTTTTATGAGGTGCGGGGTCGGTTTCCCTGTCTGTTCCTAGCCGATCTGTGGTGCTTCTCGCTAAAAGACTTCCTCTCTTTTGAGGACCAGGCTTGCTTGGCGTCTTGTGTGGCAGGTATGCTTCAAGTCTACTACAGCTACCACAACAGCCCCAGGCTGCAGCAGACACTGGGCTACCCGCATCGACCCCGTGCTCCTCCCCCCCTGCACCAACGCCGCATCCTCAGCATCCGCAGCCCAGGTTGACAGCCGCTAATCAAAATGGTGGAATCATGTGGAGTGAGCTCGCAGCATGCAGCAGCCCTCTGGCCGCCACGCAGCTGAGCTCGGCACTTGTAATATGCCGTTACTAGGCCTTCTTGGCCACCAGTGGCATGTCACCCATATTAACCTCGTGTGCACTGTCCCTCCCCCCCCCCCCTTCAGGATCTCGTTAGGACATCGCTTACTTTGACCTCTGCATGCTTCTTTACATTTGACTGTGGGCACATGCATGCCCCTCTTCATGGTTGTCGTGCGTGTATGTCCCCCCTGACTCTCACTGTCATGTGTGGCTCTGTTCCACCGTCCATTCCCCGTGGAGGGGTAGCAACGATAAACATAATAATCTAATCTAATCTAATCTAACCTCGCACTAAGGGGGGTATGGACAGAAGGATGTCGGCTTCAACAACGACAGCCGGTCGCGACAAACTCTTAGAGAACTTTCATACCATGGACTGTCGTCATCGTTGGCGACCATCAATAGATGAATGTGCGCAAAACAAAATCTCCGTAAAAAGGTCGGCTCGACGTAAAGTTACCCCACGTTTACCGAAAAGACATTTTAAGGACCTAGGGATAGTTGTAGGTGACTTTGTTTCATGAATATATTCTACTAGATTACTTCATGTAAGCAGACAAAAAATCCAGAAAAAGACAAGAAAATATTTCTTTTAAGCGTAAATACATATATTAATCATAAAGTGAGAGAGAGATAAAGAGAAAGAGAGAGAGAGAGAGAGAGAGAGAGAGAGAGAGAGAGAGAGAGAGAGAGAGAGAGAGAGAGAGAGAGAGAGAGAGAGAGAGAGAGAGAGAGAGAGAGAGGGAGAGAGAGAGAGAGAGAGAGAGAGAGAGAGAGAGGAGAGAGAGAGAGAGAGAGAGAGAGAGAGAATAAAGAGGGAGATCGAGGAGAAAAGGAAAGAATGAGATTATGGGAGATAAATGGCTAGAAAGGGGGAAAGAACATGGATGTGTCGGAGTACACTCTTTACATACACTCATTTTCCAGTGCATGCTCGTGATGTAAGCGCACTAGCATAGTGCACTAAAAACTGTGTGCGTGAAAGAGCTACCATTGGATATATATGCGCTCCTAAAGAGGGGGGGGTGGTGTAAGCTGGACATGGCCACTGGCACTGATAATGGATTGATGCTTCCTTTAATTTATAATCTGATTGTGGATTTGAAATTTTTGGAAAATCCGTGCGAGATGAACCCAAGAGCGGGGTCGATCCATCAAGAATTGAGGAAGTTACGCCCCACCAAAGGTTGGACCAGCCGAGGGGAAAACGGGTGACGAAACTTCATCCCCAAGGACCAAGGCTTGACCCTCAGAAGACCAAACAAGGCCAAAACACACCTTGGGACCCAAACATCCAATGAATCAAGGATCATTGAGGACCAAGGGCACTTTAGAATGGCGCACCGATGTGTTTTTGCTAGAAAGGGCGCTTCGGGGGGCCATCACCGCTGCTAGTGGTGCTTCCAGCAGCAGATTGCTGTGGTTCACAGAAACGGCTATATCTTGGCTGTTCCACTACGGAATGATGTGATTTTTGGTACGTTGGAAAGATGAAAAGATGGGTTACGTGATGCTGAGACAATAATGCTCATCCCAGGGCTGTACAAAGCTGCATACGGCTCGGTGACCTCGGACAGCCTAGGATGTGGCATCATGTACATACAGTCTAAATGTTGACACTTGAATAACAAGTACAGTTTACCCCCACTATCCCACACGTGTTCCCGTGCTCCTCCAAGATAATCCTACCCTTCCGCATATACGTGCAGGTATGCAACGACCTCTCCTTGGTCGCCGTTACCACCGGTTGGTGCCTACACCATCCGGTTCAGGCTAATACACCGCGCCCGATTTGCAGTCCATGTCAGCTCGTAAACCGGTGGGAAGCCTAAATAATTAAAACAAACCCAGCAAGAGTTCTCGGCAGTGACGTAGTTGGATAATATAGCAAATTTTGGGGGAAAGAACTAAGATTTAAAGTCAAGAGAGGTTGTCACAATCAGAACTTGATTGTAATAGTTTGTCAACACTGTTTCATGACTGACACCTTGAGGTCACGTCAAGCATTTCACAAGCACGCGGAACGAATAGTCAAAATCAAATCCAAACAGCCATCTTGACAGAGATTGTATTCACAGAGTTTCCACCGTTATTACTAATAGAAGAAATAAATTACTGTAAATAAATAAACAAACCATTAACTTATTTGAAGAAACAATTATGTAGCTTCAAAAGGCGTGGCAAGCCATATAGGACAGCCATTTTATTTTACAATGATGTCCTTCTTCTGGGCCCGTCGACCCTTTTGACACTAAGTCATACACACCCACGTTACATTGGTACCAGAGCCAAGTCGACCGCTATGATCTGTTAAAAAGTATCCCTGCCATGGATGTCATTTGCCGTTTTCCTGATTCCTGGTTTTCCTAGAGATTGGTGGATGTCTGATCGGAGCAGATTTGGACTCATTGGATTTTGCCATGCAGTTTTGAGCTTTCAGTTGCTCAATTTGGTTGAGAATTCATGAAGTTAGCCCCATCTGAATTTCAGGTGGTCGGCGGGTGGAATCTGGATCTCCGTCATGGGTGACGGGATAATTCCACCGCAGTGATCCGAGTTCGTCTCCAACGAGCTTAAAATGGACCAGGGGGGTGAATGAAGTGACCAGAGGGAATTCCTTGACCAGGATGATGTTCTCCTTGACTTCTGAGCGAGGAAAGGGGCTCCGACGGGTCATCGTCGAAGTGCCTCCCGTTGCCTAGCGTGCAAGGCACGGTGGTCGGCTCCACCAAGGGTTACTTCGACAGCCCTAGCAGGGGCTCTACTGCTCTGTTTTGGCCGTGCGTGGATGCGTTGGAAAGCTGAGATCACATGATATAAGAATCTGATATAATCTCACCAAACTAACTAACCATTTATGGTCCTCAGCATTTCTCAGTTTCTGCAACTTAAATTCTGCCAAAATTCTGCTCCCTTGGTGTTGTAGTGACTCAAAGCACACACCTCCCTTGGAAGTCTCTTTGCACTAAGCAGCCTTGGACACTTGTGGTAGATCAGAGCACACCAGGACACCATTCCTGATAAAAGGTTATGGGCCCACAGCCATGACCTGCCTACCAAGACGTTCACGGCTTTCACAACACACGGGAGTGCCAATCCGGATAACGTCGCCGCCGCACTTCGAGAATGTCCATCACAGAAGTTCAATATGGCGCAGAAGCTGGAGTCCTTGCCCATCCAAAAGTACCAGGGTGGCCCTGGATTTGGGCTGTGGTGGTGGCATTTAGAGATCTACCTTGCGCACAAGGGACTGCTAAAGCTTATGAAGGGTACGGAGGTTCAAGGTGCAAGCGCAAAGGACAAGGAGAAGATGGCCTTCGCTAAGATGAACACGGAGGCGCCTATGCTCCTGTTGTCAGTACTCCATGAATCTTAATGGGGCTATATCCATGACTGCACTTTGGTGGCAGATGCGTGGAAGAAGCTCTACACGATCCACCAATCAACATCCCTAGCCAACAATATATTTGCAATGAAGCGACTCTTGAAGGTGAGGATCGAGAAGGGTGAGGATGTTATTTCCACCATGCAGCAGATCGAGTCTCTTACCTTGCAATGCAATGATGGGGGGTGGAAGATTGACATGAAGATGCAGGCAATGTCATTCCTCATGGCTCTACCTGACAGTTGGAGCCCTTTCATCACCGTATTGGGAGGTTGGGAGGAGGATAAACTCACCTACGGCGTAGTCCCCGAGTACATTCGCAATGAGGTGCACTGTTGTAGCGGTGGCGAGACCTCGTCATCTCAACAGCCCTGGTCACCAAAACACAGAGTGGTAGCAGCAACGGCAAGAAAGGTGGTGGTAGGGGCGACGACAAGAAGGGTACCAAGAAAGGCGAGTGCCATAATTGTGGCAAGGAGGGCCATTGGGCCAAGGAGTGTCAGGAGGAAGTGCAGGCCGGCGGCAAGGTTGCCAAAGGAAAGAAGGCGCTCCTCAATGGCATGAAGAACCATGAATTGAAGGGTGCCAACCATCGGTACCTTGGCCCATGTGCGAAGGAGCATACCCAAGGCAGGAATGTGAGGTTCATCAACTACACCAAGTCTGCAAAGTCCATGGTGGTCGCCAACGACAAGGTTGAACCTACGGCTGGCCAAGGTGATGTGGACATGGAGGTGGTGGTTGGTTGTAAAAATGTGCAGTGTGTTATCCAAAACGCGTAACATGTCCCCTGCCTGGCTGACATTCTGAGTGTAAGCCGGTTGACAGACAAAGGATATGAAGTGCTAACCCAAGGAAAGGTGCAATCGTGCGGATGGATGGCAACGACGAGGTCGTACTCAATGCAAAGCGCGAGGGAGGCCTCTACATCATTGAGACAATGGTCATCTCCTCAGTAGCAGACACACCAGACCCGCTAGCACGCATCCTCAACCTCATAAAAGGCAGAGGATCAGACCAAAAACTGTGGTACCAGCGGCTGGGACACTCATCGTCCACTTTCATGCAGGAGATGGCGAAGCGCGACATGGTTCGCGGCCTCAACATCACCGATGTAGCAGACGCAACAGCAGATTCCGCAGATCACAAGTGTGAGCCTTGCATCGTGAGCAAGGCAAAGCGCAAGACGTTTGAAGATGGAAAACGGCGGGCCAAGAGGCCCGCTGTTGGCCCACCAAGGCTTGCTTGAGGTTGTGCACAGTGATGTGTGCGGACCGATCAAGACGCCGTCCATTGGGGGCGTATGGTACTTTGTCACCTTCATCGAGGATTGCAGCATAAAACTCTACGTCTACTTCATGAAGCGGAAGAGCGATATCATGGACTGACTGAAGAAGTATGTCGCAGTGGTGGACAGGCAGACTGGCCGCAAGGGTAGAGCGCTACGCAACAACAATGGCGGCGAGTACATGGACTGCGGAGGATGGCTGAAGGAGCAAGGGATTGAGTGGCAGCCGACCACTCCTGTGAGAGTGTGTGCTCTCTCAAGATTTAGTCTTGGTGTGTGGAGAGCACAGGCGCAGCGGGAAGATAGACTTGGAGATGTTTGGAAGCCAGAGCTGGAAAATCAGGTTAATGACAACGAAGAGAATACAAGGTATTTATAATATTTTACAGGCCTGTCTTGGCCCTGGTCTACTATTCTCCTAGCTTGCTACAACAAGCTACTTGCACCTGAAACTAGTGCTCTGCATGCACCTGAACCTGGTGCTCTACTTGCACCTAACGCCTAGTGCAAGAAGTACTAGGCCTTTGATCGTCTAGATTGACGGTCCATCTTGTCTCTCGGCGAGCCGCCTCATTGGCCGCGTATGACTCCCGGCAATGTGTGCGGTCGCCCTGTTGCACACGCCACCAATGGTAGTGCGACTGTTACATGGTCGTAGTCCCCGTTATGCGGGGACTGCGTCCGCTATCGGGCGTTCTAGCGGTGCATTCCCCTTGGCGGATAGGGTATCCATCATGCTACTCGTCGAGAGGGCGAAAGCCACCCTCGCGTGGTGAGTATGGAACGTCGCGTAGAAGTTGCACACGAAACAACTCCCTAGCGCCAGCGTGATCCTCACGTTGGTGCTAGCTCGCTCGCTTGCTCGCTGCTCCTCCTCCTTGGTTCCCACTGTCGCGGTCGAGCAGAGTCGAGCTCGACCGCGTGCCAAATTTCTGAAAAATGAAAAATGGCCCAGATGCCCCCGAAAGTCAGACAAGGCCCCGAGTATACCAGAAAACCAGGGGCATCTCGTTACATTCACCCTCCTCCCGCATCGGAGGCGCAACGTCCCGGCGCGCTTGAGAAACTCCTGAAGAACAGTGTTGGCAACCCCGACATGGAAGTTGGCCTCTGGCTCCTAAGAGTTGTGCTTAGCCGAGTACCCCTTCCACTGCACCAGAAACTCGCGCCGACGTCCCCTCTGGCGGTCCGCCAGAATTTTCTTCACCTTAAACTCCTCACTTCCTTCAATCTGGACAGAAGGAGGTGGAGCTGTCCCACGACTTAGAAGAAGGTGTTGGGGTCGCGATAGGCACGAAGCAGGGAGATATGGAACATCGGATGGATGGTGTAGTGAGTTGGCAGCTCCAGCTTGTAAGAAACAGCCAACCGCTTCTCCAAAATGCGGAACGGACCCACCCATCACGACTTCAGCTTGGAACTCCCAACTCCCATCAGTTGCAGGTTAGTAGAATTCAGCATCACCTGATCACCCACTTGGAACACCTCCACCGATCGATGCTTATCAGCCTGTTGCTTCCACTACTTCTATGCGTTCAACAGCCATTTCCATGCCACATCCTAAGTGGTGGAAAATCCATCAACAATCTGCTGCACAGCCGGAAGAGATATTCCCGTAGCAAGGGCGGCTGGGCTTAGTGGCTGGTAGCCATAGACTGTCTCAAATGGTGAATTTCCTGTTAATGCAGACACCGCTGAGTTGTAGGCAAACTCTGCCACTCTGAGCTTCTCCTCCCAAAGGTCTCCATCCGGTGGGACCATGCTCCACAACAGTTGCTCCAAAATCTGGTTTGTGCACTCCGTCTATCCATCGCTATGTGGGTGGTATGTTGTGGTCAGCTACACCCTCGTGTCCAGTTTCCCCATGAGATCTCTCCAAAATCGCAAAGTGAAGTGTGGATCGCAATCTGAGACCACTGACTTCCCCACTCCATGCAACTTGATGATATGACCGAGGAGGAGTTGAGCTGTCCCAACAGCTGTGATGCTCTCAGGACATGCGATGAAGTGTGCCATCTTGTAGAACCGGTCCACCATCACCAACACTGTGTTGTTGCCCTGCTGGGTCACCGGAAACCCGCCGATGAAGTCAAGCGAGATGTATGTCCATGGCCGCTCAAGTACAGGCAATGGTTGTAGCTCCCCAGGTGGCTTGGTCCTGCATGTCTTGATGCGTTGGCATACATCAAAACTGCTCATAAACCTCTTGCAATCAGTTGTCATTGATGACCACTAGTAATGGCGTGCCAAGGCCTTGAGCGTCTTGTCAAAGCCGAAGTTGTCAATGCGCCGGATAGCAACGGTCTAGAAAATGGGTCCCGACATGGGAGGCCGCCAATCGCTCTTGGTATTGCAACCAAGCTGACATATCACCCTCAAACAAAGGATCCACACTTTAGGTTTGTTTGGTTTGCAACCTCACAAATTCCACATGTTGGTCTTTAGTGTCTACCTTTGGTTGGACACTCTGTGAGGAGTCTCAAAGGCAAGAACTGTAAATGGATGCATGCAAGGCACATGCTTTTATACTTGCAAAGCATTGCTAATACTTCTGCTCATAGTGGCTCCATAGGAACCAACCTCAGCCCACAGTCCTACTTGGCGCGTCTTAAGACCGCCAAGTGTCATCCTCAAGCCAGGCACTAGTAAGCTGCATAGAAGCTTCCTGTACCATTTTGAGCCACAAAGAAAAATGCGGCCGTCGTGGGGTTTGAGCCCGTGACCCTTGAGCTCTGACGCCTGTCCCAACTAGGCCACAATGTTGTTTTTCCTATGATGATCTCCAGGGGAGATACCCATTATGGGCAGTGCATTCGTGGCCTATCTCAGAACAGACCAAGGGGACGTACTCCATAGAGCAGTGAATACCTTGTCTTTCCATGCAACCAGCCAGCTAGCCAGTGGACAAGGTGCATACTATTCAACAAATTTCTCCCTTGCACCTCTGTCCATCTATCGCTCACTTGGCTCCATCGATGCCTTGGTGCTTACCCTTCCTCTGCCAAACTCCTCATGCCGAATCCACGAATGCCTGCATAGTGCAAGTCGCTCTCCAGAAGCTTGGTCATGCAGTCAGAAAGCATGCTCTTGGTTCCACAGTGCTACAAGTCCACCACGTTCTTCATGAACAGGTCACGTGAGTAGTGGTAACGTATGTTGATGTGCTTCGTTCGCCTGGAGATGATCTCATCTTCAGCCATCGAAATGGCGCTCATGTTGTCCACATGTACAACCATGGCATCCTCCTGTGGCACCGTCATTTCGCCAAGCAGGCTGTACAACCACTGAGTCTCCTTGCACAACTCAGACAGAGAAACGTACTCTGCCTCAGCCATGCACACCGAAACACAATCCTGCTTCCTGCTGGCCCATGAGATGACAGCGCCATTCAAGATGCACACGTATCCAGAGGTGGATTTTCGGTCGTCAAGATTTCCTCCCCAGTCGGTGTCGGTGTAGCACTTTAGGCGGAGGGGTTCCGTGCCTTCTTGGCCTCCAAGGACGAGGCCCATGTGACGTGTCTTTTGCAGGTAACGCAAGATACGCTTGACTGCCTACCAATGTTGTGGCCCTGGGTTGGCCACGAACCTGCTCAGTTGTCCCACAGCGTAACAGATGTTCGGATGAGTACCGACCATGGCGTACATGATGCTGCCCACGGCGGAATTGTAGGGGATGTCTTGCATCTCCCTTCGTTCTGCTTCATTGCTTGGTGACATTGAGGCCTTCAGTTTTGCATTGGTCATCATTGGGGTGCTAACAGGTTTGCAGTCTTCCATGTGATAGCGCTTTAGTACCTCACCGTTTTATTTGGTTTGGTTGAGTTCGATGGTGTCTGATGCTCGGTTGCGGTGGATGGCAATCCCGAGGTAGTACTCGAGAGGCACCATGTCCTTCATTTTGAACCTTTTGCTGAGGTTAGACTTCAGCTCATCCAGCAGCTCGACCAAAGAAGAGCAGATGATCAGATCATCCACATAGAGTGCAATGAGCATCAACCCACTCCCATCATCGCGCACGTACATACTCAGATCATTTTGGCAATACGCAAAGGAGAGACCGGTTATTAAACCGTCCATCTCTTTGTACCACATCCTTGGGGCCAGTCTCAGCCCATAGAGCGCTTTCACCAACTTACACACCTTGCCCTCGAGAGCTATGACTCCTTCGGGCACCTCCATCATCACTTCCTTGTCTAGCTTCCCATAGAGGAAAGTTTTCGCGACGTCCATCTGGTGCATCTCCACGTTCTTTATGGCTGCAATGACAAGGAGAGAGCGGATGGAGGCAAAGGTCACGACAAGCACGAACGTCTCGTCGTACTCAGAGCCTGGGCGTTGAGAGAACCCCTTTGCCACTACCCTTGTCTTGAACTTTTCAATTTTTCCATCTTGCTTCTTCTTCACTCGGAAGACCCACTTGGATCCCACCACGTGGGCCTTGTCAAGTCTATTCACCAGAATCCACGTGCCGTTCTTGGCAACGGACGCGAGCTCGCTGTCCACTGCCTCCTTCCACTTGGCCGCATCTGGGCCATTCATCGCCTTCGCCACTGTGGATGACTCTCCCTGAGCCATGCACGACCAGCTAAGACCAGTCCAATCGTCCTCATACCGCAAAGGTGCTTTTTTTGGTCGCAAGTTACATCGGGGTACTAGTGCGGCTTCTTGCTTTGGTACTAGTGCTTTCACAGGTGGTGGTGTGTCGTCATTTTCGTCGTCATTATAAGAGTCGTCAGACTCCAACTCAGACTCAGAAGCCCTGGACGCCTCGGTATCCGGGTCCATGTCAGATGCTGCGTCATCCTCCACAAATACTCTCCCATTCCTACCACCTTCTAGCAAAGTGATCCAGTTGTCGGGTGCTTGGTCTCCGGACTCAAGGAACACTATCCACTTTCCCGCTTTGGGAGCGAGGATCGGGTCCAGTAGCTCTCCCTTTCCAAGGGTGCGTTCATCAAACACGACGTCGCGGCTCCTCACAAGCTTGCCTGTTGCCTGGTCCCAAAGTCGGTAGGCTTTGTGTGACGTGTCATACCCAACCATGACGCACGTCTTGGAATGTGCGTCGAGCTTGCCTCCACCTTCTCCCGACTGGATCTTCACCCATTTAGTTGACCCGAACACCTTCAGATGAGATGCGTTGGATTTCTTTCCCCACCATGCTTCCTTTGGGGTCTTCAGATGCTTGTCCTGCTCCTTTCCATGCTTCCGCAGGGTGGTTGCTAGTGTGAGGTTCAGAGGTAGCAGGCTGTTGTTGCTGCTTCTACCCAAAAGCGAGGTAGGAGCTTGGCGTCGAAGAGCATGCTTCACACCATACCGAGCAGGGTCTGGTTCATCCTCTCGGCAACACCGTTGCTTTGGGGGTTGTAAGGGGTGGTTTGCTCGTGGCGGATGCCATGATGCTTGAGCCAAGGCTTGCATGCCTCGTACTCACCCCCGTTGTCACTTTGGAGCGTATTCATTTCTTGGACGTTTGCTGCTCTACCATGGCGATGAACTCGAGGAGCTTCTCCTTGACCTCTCCCTTTGTTTTGAGGAAGTAGATCCACAACTTGCGGCTGTGGTCGTCAATGAAGGTCAAGAAGTACTTGCTTCCTCTGTTGGACGTTGTGCGGAAGGGTCCACATACGTCACTGTGTATCAGGTCCATGACATGCTCTGCTCGTTGACCTCCCCTCCCAAACGGCTTCTTCTTTGCCTTCGCTTGGAGGCATGGTACACACAATGTACACCCTTCGCCATGCTTCATGGCGCACCCTTCCATTCTGCGGACTACTTCTTGCTCCTGCATCTTGTGCAGCGTTCTGTTGGCCACGTGTCCAAATCGCTGGTGCCATAGCTCACCGTCAGTGTCCTTGGTTGATGTGGCAGCTGCAACGGTCGCCGGCGGTGCATCCTTTGGCTCCGGTGTCACTGTCTTGGTGGCACTTGCAAGTCCCTCATCCGACGCCTTGGTGACTTTGGTTTGAAGCATGTAAAGGCCGTTGACTCTTGGAACTTGAAGCATGAGGTTGTCTTTGGTGTACAAAATCTGGATGTCCTCGTTTTTTAGGGCCACAGCTTCCTTGTTGGTGAACACCACCGTCATGTTGCTGTTAGTGATTTATGAGACTGACAGCAAGTTGGCTGCAAAGGAGGGTATGTACACCACCTTTTGAAGGTTGACCGCCTTCTCCACACCGTTCACGTTGAATGTGATCACCTTGTCCCCTTCGCCCATGGCTTGGACGACGCCACCGTTTGTACACTTGATGCTTATGACAGTTTCGGCCATGGAGACAAATCCACCCTTCTCTTTTGATGAGTGGTGGTTGGTGCCTGAGTCAAGGACGAATGCCCCGGGCCTAAGGATCGCTGCCCCCTTCATGGGCAACCCTCTAGCCATCATGTTGGTGAGCTCCTTCTTCTCCTTCCCACCTTTGTTCCCACCTTCTTTCTTGGGACTGCGACAGTCCCTAGCCCAGTGCCCAGCCTTGCCACAGTTGTGACAGTTTCCGGGCTTCTTGGAACTCTTCCCACCACCATTGCCTTTCCCTCCACCGCCACCGCTTCCGCTGTTGCTTTGACTGGAGCGAGAGCTTGCACCTTGTCCACCAAAGGGAGAGGCATAGGCTGAGATGTTTGCCTCACTGCCACTGCGTCGCATGGACTCCTTGCGGACGTGTTTAGCGACAGCCTCATACGTCAGATCTGCCTCCTTCCAACCACCAAATACGGTGATCAAGGACCTCCAGCTTTCCGGCAGCGCCATCAGAGGGATCATGGCATGCATGTTGGAGTCGAGATTCCATTTTATTTGCTGGACCTCTTGCAGCACGTTGTCGAACGACTGCAAAAATGCGGGTATCGATTCTCCTTTGCTCACCCTCATCGACATCAACCTTTGGAAGATGAAGAGTCTCTTTGCTAGGGCGTTTGATTGATGCACGCGTGAGAGTTTTGCATAGGCCTCGGCAGCCAATGTGCATCCTGTGACGTGGGAGTGTTGACTTTTGTTGATGGACGTCACAAGAATGGCAAGAGCCATGTTGTTCTTCATTGTCCATGCTACAAGGTCAGCCGCATGCGTGGTCACTATCGCATCGGCTGGTGTTGTCTTGGTCCCTTTTAGGATGTCGAGGTAGCCACTCACGTTCATGAAAATCTCAAACTACCATTTCCACAAGGGAAAACCTGTCCCCATGAATTTGGACATACCCACCTCAAGGCGGGCTTGAGTCGGATCTGCCATTTCCTGCGGTTGCTCGTCTTCTCTGCTTCGCTACTACTCTGCTTTGTTGAGGCCAATGAGGCTGACGAGGCTGCTGATTGTGACCGTTGTCAAGGGTGCAGTTGGTTCCATTGCATACCCCTCCCGCCGATGAATGCCTAAGGTGATGGTGCCGTCATGAGAGAACGGACTCGGGGTCGTACCACCTTCTAAAAAGGGGTAGAGCTTAATCCCGTTGGGGCTCGAGGGTCTTGTCCAACATGGAAACAGCTGTTCCTCGTCCCCTAGTCCGCCACGTACGTGCATCCTACCTGAACAAGCTGATGGAGCCGATGGAGTAGATTGGAGCCGTCCCATCTTCGTGTACCTGTTGTACCTGTGCTCCCTACAAGTCCACTCGCTAGTCGGTCTTGGAAGCGTGCCTTAGAACCAGAAGTGTGAGCCCATAACCCTTTGTCAATGCGCCGGATAGCAACGGTCTAGAAAATGGGTCCCGACATGGGAGGCCGCCAACCGCTCTTGGTATTGCAACCAAGATAATATATCACCCTCAAACAAAGGATCCACACTTTAGGTTTATTTGGTTTGCAACCTCACAAAGTCCGCATGTTGGTCTTTAGTATCTACCTTTGATTGGACACTTTGAAAGGAGTCTCAAAGGCAAGAACTATAAATGGATACATGCAGGGCACACGATTTTATACTTGCAGAGTATTGCTAATACTTCTGCTCATAGTGGCTCCACAGGAACCAACCTCAGCCTACAGTCCTATTTGGCGCTTCCTAAGACCGCCAAGTGTCATCCTCAAGCCAGACATTGGTAAGCTTCCTAGAAGCTTCCTATCCCATTTTGGATCACAAAGAAAAATGTGACCGTCGCGGGATTCGAGCCCGCGACCCTTGAGCTCCGGCGCCTGTCCCAACTAGGCCACAATGTTGTGTTTCCTATGATGATCTCCAGGGTACATACCCATTATGGGCAGTGCATTCGTGGCCTATCTCAAAACAGACCAAGGGGACGTACTCCATAGAGTAGTCCATGCCTTGTCTTTCCGTGCAACCAGCCAGGTAGACAGTGGACAAGGTCCATACCATTCAACAGAAGTGACCCGAGTAGTGGGTGTCTTGCGCCTCCTTGATCAACAAGTGCTTCAATGGTGCATAGTCCGACACGACACTCTTCTGCTCTTGTCCTCTTTGCCAACACACTCCATCCCACGAGATGTCCTTCAACGCACCATCCGTGAACTCACCGTCCACGCTGTAGCCGTGCTTTAACACGCTATGTATGACTGGAGATCCCTTCAGCACTGAGATGATGTTGAGGCTTAAGTCCGGCCTCCTTGACAGAGGATCTACTGGGTTCACCTACCCAGGCTTGTACTGGATCTCGTAGTCAAAACTTCATTCCAAAAACTCCATCCAGCGAGTCTGTCGATGACTAAGATTCGGCTACGTCTTTAGGTACTTCAGGACGTAATGATCCGTAAAGACCACGCAGTGCCGCAACTCGAGGTAGCACCTCCAGTGCTTAAATGCATGGATCACTTCCATCATCTCCTTTTCATGGATTACGTAGTTCAGTTCTGTACCTCGTAGCATCCGCGATGCATACGCTATCGGCTGCTACCCTTCCCGTGATCCTACATCAGCGGCTCCCCAACGACATAGTCTCTTGCGTCCGTTGCCATGGCGTACTCCTTGGATGAATCTAGATGCAGCAGGACCGGAGCGTCACACATTACAGACTTGAGATCCTCAAAGCTCTTCTGCTCAGTCTCGCCCCATTCCCACTGTTGATCCTTCCGTAGCATCTAGGTCAATGGCGCACCCTTCTATGCGTACTCCTGGACGAATTTCCGATAGTACCCTACTGCGCTTAATATTCGACCACTGGAACTGCACATGATTTAATCGACTATGAATTTTGGGTTTTGAATTTATTATGATATACCCTTAACTTCAATATCCATATGTCCCATGAAACCTGAAAATCGACCAAAGGAACATATCAGTTTTTTTTAGACGACATCAAATGTGTGCGACCAGCGAAGACTGAGCGACAGCCTGCGCTCCTACCGTTCGACACTTCGAACGGCAGCAGCGTAGTCCGTCGCTCGCTGAAAGTTGCAAAAGCAGTGATTGGCTGGCACGGTGGCCGGCCAATCACTACTAACTGGCATTCAAATGCTCAAACATGCGAGCGCGGCTGTTATAATGTTGGAACACCCGTACTAAACCTCGTCACTGGCAGTGCATTTTTGCAAAAGCACCCTCGACATGGAAAAAGAACACCACTGTTTGCAGAGAAAATCCCAAACAATATTGGCGAGATTCCCCATGTGTGAAACCTCAACTTCAATTATTTCATCTGATAATTAATTCCATCATCTTTTAAATTTGACGTAAGAACATATTTTACGAGTTTCAATCGTGATAAAAATAGTTCTTATCGAATATAAAGAGTAGTAGGGTAGTTGAAAAATCCCAAAAAGACCTGGATGTCACACACGCTCTTTGGTTTCAGCCCTTGTTTCACTACTTCCACCTTCTTTGGGTCCATACGGAGACCCTTGCCGCTCACAATGTACCCAAGGAACTCCACCTCTCTCTTCTCGAACTCACACATGGAGAGCTTTGTAAACAACTTCTCTTTTCAAAGAATGTCCAACACATGCCGAAGACGTTGCTGGTGCTCTTACAGAGTTCGGGAGTAGATGAGGATGTCATCGAAGAACACCACCACGAATTGGTGTAAGTGGGGATAGAAGATCCTGTTCATGAGGCTCATGAACGTTGCAAGAGCATTGGTCAATCTAAAGGGCATTACGAGGTACTTGAAATGGTCGTACCGCATCCGAAACATCGTCTTCTCCACATCCTACTCCGTAATCCGGATCTGATGGTACCCTGAGCGTAAGTCAATCTTGATGAAGCATTACGCTCCCCTCATCTGGTCAAAGAGCTCCTCAACCCTTGGCAGCGGGTACCGGTTCTTGATCATTATGTTGTTCAGTGTGTGATAGTCCAAGCACATCCGCAGCTCCCCTGTCTTCTTCTTCACAAAGAGGACTATTCTAGCGTAGGATGACACCGACGGCCTGATGAATCCCTGTTCCTTCAGCTCCTCTAACTGCTTTTTTTGCTCACCCAACTCATTATCGCTCATGCGATAAGTAGCCCGTACCATTGGAGTTGCTCCAAGAACCAGCTCAATTATGTGGTTGATGTCTTGCTTTGGTGGTGAACCCTTTGGCAACTCACCAGGAAACATTTCACTATAGTTGTCTAACACTCCCTTGACGCCTTCTGACAGCTCCGCCATTGGTGCTTTCTGCTACTCTCCTTCTTGTTGCTTTGCCTTTGCTGCCAACACTTCCACCTCTTTAGCTGCTTCCTTCTACCGCACCCACACGAGGTACACTTTATCCCCCTTGTACTGACAGCGCTTCAGCTACATGTAACTCAACTACGGCACCTTGCCTGCCTTGGATTCCCTCTCCTCAGCCCATAATAGTAAAAGAATATGTTATCCGCATTTCTTCACTTTCACCTCATTGTGCACCCAATCCACAGTAGGACTCCATCGGTGCAGCCAGTCACGCCCCAAAATGATATCTTAGGCATCCATTGGGCACGGGCAAAATTTTACCTCACACGAAAACCTGCCCAGACGGACCCTTAAAGGCTTTAGAGGCAATCCACACTCCAGCTCCCCTTGCACCAACTTGGCCTTAGCTGGTTTACTAGGTAGCCGTGCAAGCCTCAACCTTTCTGCGAGCTTGACGCTAAATAATGAGTGCGACGCACCACAATCCAGCAATGTTTTAATCTGCCAGCGAGTATGGCGCCCCTCGCCATCCACAGAACTAGCCGATGAGATTTTGGCTTTCAAGAGGATTCCTCGAATGCTCCCGCTTCCTTCGCTCCACAGCAATACACTCGGCAGATCTCTAGTTGTCGAAGGACTTTCGGGACTGGTGTTCGCTGATGCGGAAAAAGCTTCCCCAGTAGTCGGTCGTCCGCCACCCACTGCTGGTTGTCGTTTCCTTGCTGCCTCTTCTTGCAGTCTTTCTTGTGGTGTCCAGACTTCCCGTAGATCCAATAGTTCCCTCTACATGGCTCACTCTGTTGCTGGCCTCCTTGTACTACGTCGATCTACATTGGGTCAGCTTGTTGGTGCTCCTCTCGACGCTGAAAATTCTCCTGATTCTCATGAAAATCCCTCAATGGTAGCGTAGTGTGTCAACGCACTCAGCAGTGGCTACCATCGCCTGGAACTCCGTGATTCCACTAAGTGTTAGCGTGCGCTGAATTTCCACCTTCAAGCCGTCGTGGTATTTGTCTGCCACCTCCGGTTCTCTCATGTCGTCAATCTTCGAGCACAATGCTAAGAATCGACACGTATACTCCTGGACTGAGCCGATCTGCTTTAGCTACTTCAGCTTGTTGCGTGTGACCATGGAGGCGTTCACAATATCAAACCGACCCCTGATGGCTTGCTCAAACTGCTTCAATGTCGTCGGCGCACGAGCTTCAGCTTGTCCCATGCCTGGCTCCCACAATGCGGCATGTTGCACAGCTACGTTCCCACCTCGCCCTCGAGTGGCCAGCATATTCAGCAGCAACCACCACTCCAATGCTGCTCCATGTAGTAGTGTCACCGCAAATGACACACGCACAGGATTGTCCTCTGGAGGGTGACCCAGAGCCCCAAAATAGCTATTCATCGCAAACAACCAGGTCCGCATGCTCGTACCCTTAACTGAGGGATTGAATGGTTCCGGAGCCTTTGGCTTTGGTCTTGAAGGACTCCTTGACCGGGCCGCCCGAACCTGTCCAGTGTAAGTCCCATCCTGCAGGTCAGCCATCTGCCAATTGAGCCACTCATTCTCCAGCTTGAGGGGTCTCAGCTGCTCTACAATCTGATACAGGGCCTGCTCCATGACAATCGATGATTTTTGGCCATTGGAGATCCTCAGAAAAATTTTGGCAGCGTTTTGGCAGCAATAAAAAATTTTCCGGCAGCAATTTGGTAGACCGGGATGAAAATCTGACGTCTTCAAAGTGCGTAAGAGTCACCCTTCGTCTCCCGTGTGCGCACGGTAGGCCGTGTGGATACTCTGAAAATATAGAAAAAATTCCAGCGGTTGGCTCGTGCGTCAGCTTCGAAGTCTGGTCCAAAAATATCCCTATCAATCAGCCTCAATGTTTTTCGGTGAAGTTCGTGCCTTTGCTCTTTGAAGTTTGGCAAACTCCGGCAACGCTTCCGCCCAACGCGTGGCTCTGGCTCTGATACCATATGTGAGAGTGTGTGCTCTCTGGAGATATAGCCTTGGTGTATGGAGAGCACAGTCGCAGCGGAAAGATAGACTTGGAAATGTTTGCAAGCCAGAGCTGGAAAATCAGGTTAATGACAATGAATAGAGTACAAGGTATTGATACTGTTCGGCAGGCCTGTATTGGCCCTGATCTACTGTTCTCCTAGCTTGCTAAAGCAAGCTACTTGTACCGGAAACCAGTGCTCTGCTTCCACCTGAATCTGGTGCTCTACTTGCACTTAACGCCTAGTGCGAGAAGTACTGGGTCGTCGATCGTCCAGATCGACGGTCCGTCTTGTCTCTCGGCGAGCCGCCTTGTTGGCCGCGTATGACTCCCGGCGGTGTGTTCAGTCGCTCTGTTACGCACGCTCCCAATGGTATTGCGACTGGTGCATGGTCACAGTCACTGTTCTAGTCTCTCCAGTTGACCGCGTCCACTATTGGATGTTCCTGCGGTGCTTTCCCCTCGGTGGATAGCATATCCATTACGCGACTCGTCGAGAGGGCGAATGCCACCCTCGCGTGGCAAGTACGGAATGCCGCGTGGGGGTTGCGTACAAAACAGCCCTCTAGCACCGACGTGATCCTCACGTCGGTGCTTGCTCGCTCGCTTGCTCGCTGCTCCTCCTCCGCGCTTCCCATTGTCGCAGTCGAGCAGAGTCGAGCTCAACCGCGAGCCAAATTTCCGAAAAATAGAAAATGGCCCAGATGCCCCCGAAATTCGTACGGGGCCTCGAGCATGCCAGAAAACCAGGGGCACCTCATTACAAGTCCATAGACACCTCAATATAATGGCGTGGCAGAGCGTATGAACCAGACGGTGCTCACAATGGCGTGGACGATGCTCGTGGACGCTAAACTTCCACGGAGTCTGTGGGCTGAGGCCGTGAGCACATCGTGCTACATCACCAACCTCACCCCAATGGCAATGTTGAAGGAGAAGGGCAGCTGGAAGATACCGCAGGATGCGTGGAGTGGACGCAAATCAAGTGTGGCACACCTGAAGTCATTGGGGTGCAAGGCGTATGATTTGGTGCAGGCCGCACAAAGACAAGACTCCAAACTGGACCCGCGTGCAAAGGCGTACGCGTTCGTCGGGTATGAGAGTGTGCTCAAGTCATACCACCTCTTTGATCCACAGACGCAAGACGTCATCATCAACCACGACGTCATGTTTGATGAGCAGTAGAGCTACTACAGGAGTAGCAACAACATCGACGCGGTGCACTCTCCAAAGCAGGGAGAGTGGTTCCAACTACTTGAGCATGAGGAGGAGCCAGCGGCTGCAGAGGTCGATGACGGGCATTCGGAGAACGACGATGCTAGAGTGCAGCAGGGTAATACAGCAGGTGCAGGTACCGCTGGAGCGCAGGACGCAGCAGCCAACGCGGGGGAGCCCGTGGCCGAGGACAACGTTGTAGCAGGGTAGCAGCAGGACCAATAGCCAACGTCACCAAGGTCGCCGCATAGCAACCGAAGGCGGAATGTGGCAAATCGGTACAACGCAAGCACTGGCCGCTGGGTTGGCATGGCACGGTGCATGATGGCAGCCGCAATGGAGCCAAAAACCGTGCAAGAGGAGCTTGCACGGCCTGACGGGTAGCAGTGGGGTGAAGCAATAACATCTGAACTTGCTTCCCTTACTGAGAACTGCACTTGGGGGCTGGTGGATCGGCCTGAGGGGGCGAAGGTGATCAGCTCTAAGTGGGTTTTCAAGGTGAAACTCACCAAGGACAGCAAGGTGGTAAGGCGCGGCTAGTGGCGAAGGGGTAAACGTAGCGAAAAGGCGAACACTACGATGAGACGTTCACGCATGTCACCAAATTCACAAGCATCCGGACGATCCTTGTGATGGCAGCCACAAAGGATATGGATATCTACCAAATGGATGTCAAGAAAACATTGCTGGATGGTATCATCGACAAGGAGATCTATCTTGAGGTGTCGGAGGGAGTGGATGCACCGGAGGGCAAGGTGTGTAAGTTGCGAAAGGCCTTGTATGGGCTAAAACAGGCGTCCAGGTGTTGGTACTTGCAGATGGACGGCCACATGGTGGAGCTTGACTTCAAGCGCTGTGAGTCAGATCACAGCATGTACGTGCGGCGCAGCAAGGGACTCCATCACATTGTTGCACTCTACGTGGATGATCTGTTCCTGTGCTCATCAGATCTGGCGGCTTTGAAGTAGCTAAAGGAGCAGCTGAGGAGCAGATATAAGATGACAGACATGGAGGAGCTGGAGTACTACCTCGGGGTGAGCATCACGCAGAACCGAATGGGCGCGCACGCTTCATCGGCATGCCAAGTACGTGGCCGAGGTCCTCAATTGGTACGGCGTGGAGGACTGAAATCTAGTGGGCAGTACGTTCTCCACAAGCTGTGAGCTGAGTGCAGTGATGGTACCACAAACTAAAGAGGAGAAGGAGGACATGGCAGAGGTGCCCTACCAATCTGTGGTGGGCAGCCTGATGTATGCCATGTTTGAGACTCGGCCGGACTTGGCCTACGCGGTGAGCAGGTGAGCAGGTACGTGGCCAACCCTGGGCCACTACACGAGACAGTGGTGAATCGCATCCTCCGGTTCTTGCAGGGAATGCGGCACGCGCGCCTGAAGTACGATGGAAAGGGGAGGTCAGACCCCTTGCGACTGGTCTGCTACACTGACACGGACTATGCCGGCGATGTGGACAAGAGGAGGTCCACTTCTGGCTATGTGTTCTTCCTCACAGGTGCAGCGGTCTCGTGGTGCATTAGGAAGCAGGACTGCGTCGCCACCTCCACAGTGGAGGCGGAGTACATCGCTCTGGCTGAGGTGGTCAAGAAAGCAGTGTGGCTCTGCAGATTGCTGGGGGAGCTGGGTGTGCCGTAGCAGGAACCTACAGTGGTCTAGGAGGACAACACTGGCTCCATCTTGCTGGCCAACAGCCCGACGCAGCACAGGAGGACAAAGCACATCGACTTGCGCTACCACTATGCGCGCGACATGGTGGAGAAGGGACAGGTTGTGCTGTAGCCTTGTAGCACGAAGCACATGCTTGCAGATTGCTTGACCAAGGTGAATCCCCAAGATCGGCATGTCATCAGCCTTGCAGGGCTTGGGTTGACAAGCTGTGAAGGGTTTGAAGGCACAGTAGCGGACAAGCAAGAGTGAGCATGAGGCATCCGGCATGGAAGGTGCACAGGGGAGATTGTTGAAAAGTGCCCCTGCCATGGATGCCGTTTGCCGTTTTCCTGGTTCGACCACTAGAGAGTGGTTAGATGTCCGATATGATTGCAGATTTGGACTCCTTGGATTTTTCCATGCGGTTTCAAACCTTCAGTTGCTCGATTTGGTTGAGAATTCATAAAGTGAGCCCCATCCGAAGTTTGGGTGGTTGACGGGTGGAATCTGGGTCTCCGTCATGGGTGACGGGACAATTCCACCGCAGTGATCCAAGTTCGTCTCCAACGAGCTCCAAATGCACCAGGGGCATGAATGAAGTGACCAGAGGGACCTCCTTGACCAGGGTGACTTTCTCCTTGACTTCTGGACAAGGAAAGGCGCTCCGACGGGTCATCGTCGAAACGCCTCCTGTTGTCTAGCGTGCAAGGCACGGTGGGTGGCTCCACCAAGGGTTACTTCGACGGCCGTAGCAGGGACTCTACTGCTCTGTTTTGGGCGTGCTTGGATGTGTTGGAAAGCTGAGATCACAGGCTTGAAGAATCTGACGTAATCTCACTTAAAAAAACTAACCATTAATGGTCCTCAGCCTTTTTCAGTTTCTGCAACTTACATTCTGCCAGAATTCTGCTCCCTTGGTGTTGTGGTGATCCAAAGCACACACCTCCCTTGGAATTCTCTTTGCACTAAGCAGCCATAGACACTTGTGGTAGATCCAAGCATGCCAGGAAAATATTCCTGATGAAATATTTGTTTGTATTCACTCCTTTGTGACACTACTCATACAGTACGAGGAGTGAAAACTCGAACGATGACCCCCGTGGTGGTGCTGGTGGAACACCACCCGGAGGTTTCCAAACTCCACCACCTCCATGCACGCACATCCCACCTCCACTAAACCCACCTGCTTATCTACTTGTGTACTCTTCTACCCCCTCTTATGTACCTCACACTCTCTCACTATGAGGTCGCGTCGTCCTTCTGGCCATGAGGACCCACCGAGAGAAGTTGAGGGACAGAAGCAGAGGCTTACTAGACCAGCGAAATGCGGCATTAACCTCTTGTTATGGTGACAAGGGAGGCATAAGGGGGTGAAGTAGGAGTTTCCAGCCATTTTTCTACGAGCGTTCAACTCGTGAAGAGTAAAGGATGCGCCATGCCTGGGTTCTCCAAGCCCAGAGAAGTAGGGAGAGCCATAACTTGGCCTCCGGTCCTCTATTTTCATTTCAAAATTTCTGTTAGACTCGTAACATTGTCTACCATCACTTCATGTTACTAGATTTCACCCTTGTGCTATCGTTCCGTGACTTTTTTTATAAAAATTACTTTTCACCTTCTTAAATTCAGGCTAGTTCATTATTTTGTCTCCAACTTGCCAATCCATGACTTGAATCAGACAGATGGTGTTGTCGAACGTTGCCTCCCCTTTCCATTTTTCCCAAGAAATGAAGAGAGACATAGTGAAGGAGGTTTGGCTTCGACCCTCCTTGGCCCGACACGGGTTTGAAGCGAGGCATACATAGTCAAATTGTGTGTTCTTCACCCAGTTAAACGAAAAGAGAGGGAGGAGGGGAGTTGGAGGAGGCAGCTGGAGAGTGAGAGATCCAAAGTGAGGCCTTGCCACAAGGATGGCTAGCCTCGGGACCAGACTCTGTGGTCTTGGGACATGCTCCGAGCACCAGCCCTTGTTGCTCAAATGAACGCACGCCCTTGGAATCTAAGAAGTGCCGCGGGACATTGGCACCTGACGTTCACCTTGCAAAGTCACACCGGGAGGCAATGACTAGAGGGGGACGTGATCGACCGGCGTCGCCAAGAGGTAGAGGGCTAGCATCTCCCAAGCATGTACAGCAGCACCCGACTCGGTCGCTTTCCATCGAGCTCAGTTTCGGCAATGAGACTATGTCTGCTGCGATCACTCATGCAAACGACGAGGGATTGAAGGCCACCAAGGGGAACATTGATGATGGTGACAATCCCGAGAGAGTTGTCGGGGGTGATGGGCATGGGGATGAGTCTCCAAAACATAGCGGATCGTGTTGTGATTGAAGCAGAATGGGAGGCGGACGATGAACAGGATACACGCGAAAGAGTCAGCAAGGATAGTGAGGCAGGCAAGTCCATTCCGAAGGAACCTGATGCAGGTGCTAACGTAGTGGAACGCACATCCGATCGTGTGAACAATGAAGGCTATGTCCATGCTTTGACGGGAGGGGAGCAAGCCCAACCTGTAAGCATGCAGAGTTTGGCAAGAGTGTAGCGTGTGCTGGATAGTGTCATGCAACGGCTTAACCTAAAAAAACGGCTCGTCCACCGCCGTGCCCGCCTCCCCGCAGAGGATTTTAGGCTGGCCATGACTGACATGGGTGCGCTTACATACAATGGTGACATGGTGTGTGTCACAATTTGTGAACGATCATTCATGGTACAGTGGATGAATTAGACATTGTATGAGGAGAACAAGAAACTGTTGCGTGAGGCCGTGGTCGAGCAAATGTGGTAGAGCAGGCGCTCGAGGACCTTCATGCCAAGGAAGCCAAAAACCAGTATGTTGTACTCAATGTAGCAGTTGCTGCCACGTGCCACGCTGTCGAGGTGGAATTGGGATAGATTTTGCCACGAGTGCAAAAGTGCAGAAAGCAAGCATGAAAGCGTTTTTGACGTACGTCAAGCTCTAGTTGGCAGTCTTGCTCCCTGGAAGCAGACGCACCTGATCCACGTGCTCGTGCATTTCCAACTTGAGCGTAAAAGGAAGGCGGGATTGGCAGTCATGTGGCTCTCAAGCCGGCCGACCGCTACGATGGGACATGCGACATCAAAATGTTCCTAATGATTTTTTTGAGGCACCTCTGTCTTACTCGGATTGAGGAAGAGGAGTGGGGTGTGGAGAGCATGCTCTCCTTGAAGCCAAAGCCATTCGAGAAACAAACAGAGCTCTGCAAGCAGAAGCAACAACACCTGGACCCCACCTGGGAGGAATACTACGAACTGATGTCTGAGCTATACTCCAAGCCTACTGGCTCACAGAAGGTAAAGAAGGAATTTGAGAGCTGTGTGCAGGGGAGCATATCGATGGAGTGGTACACTGAGGTAAGACTGAAGACTGCCATGAAGGTGCAAGATCGACACCAGACAGAGCAGGCCAAGATTGACCTCTTTCAGAGTGGTTTGGCCACTCCTCAGTTGTAATTCTTTTGCCATCACGACAATGGCAAGGAGTGGAATTCCATACATGCACTAACAGCATGCATGTGCGAGGTGTACAAGCAGAACTCAAGCCTGTGGGATCACGATGCGCGTGAAAGTAGGTCAGCACGTGAGGTGTCATCATTGCCAACAGGCAGTGTACCAAAGTGCACAGCGGATGTAACGTCCGAGTCCTCCAAGAATTTCTGCTAACACGGTGGGGAGAACAAATCCCACTCATCTTTCATCTATAGGCGCTGCCACCAGACTTGGCACATTAGGTGTGACTGTCTTCAACGTGACCACTAGCAGATTCAGGGATAATAGCAAGGCCAACAGCAAGGTCATGACGCGCGCCAAGGTAGAGGGCCAAACTAATTCAATGGCAGTGGCTAGAATTGCTTCCACGAGGGCAGTCAGCACTGGAGTGGGCAGCGTGATGGCACCGGGGATGCCCCTGCCGGACAGGGACGTCCTCACAGGGGGCAGCGCCAAGGCCAGAAATTTTTCAGCCATCCAACTTCCGTGCACACAAGGCAGTCAACGTGGACACGAACGCCTTCATGATGATGATCAGGACTTTGCAGAAGATGCTGGGGGACACATCCACAGTCCCCTGCTATCTGGGGTTGCTTTGAAGCATGGAAATGATGAGGATAGGATGTTTATGTTTTGTGATGATGAAATCAAACAAATTGAATGTTTGTCGGCATAGAACTTCTCTTTATGTACCTTTCGTGAATCTTGAGTCCCTCTACTATGATTGCTCATGATACTCTCATACATGATTAAAGAAAATCTTGACAATCCCACAAACTTGGTCGTAGCCAGTCAAGAATCTTGGCTAGATGTGATAAAAGCTCCACACAAGGCTCAGAAGAACTCTCTGACATCAATAACAGTGGTCGTGCCTGTGGGTCTAAAAAGGAACTGGTATGTATTAAAGACCTGGAGGTTATTGGCCTTGTTCACCAAAATACATCACATGTGAAAACTGTTCGATGGCACGGTTGAGCTGAAAAGAAACACTCATGCCTATCAGGTCTACCACATCAAGGGCAAGCCCCCCCCCTCCCCTCCAAGTGAGAATTTTCATATGGAAGTCCAAAGCATCCATGACCATGTAATTTTATGGCAAAGTGGGAGGCACTTCTGTATGCATCTTGGTGGATACTGGGCCGGATGACTCATTTGTAAATGGTACATTTGTATGCACGTGGCAATTGAAGAACATGCCTCGCACTGGTATAATGGTTTTTGGTAATGATAGGAAGGTAACAGTCCTTAGTGGCTTTGTGGCGCGGCTCACAAACCCCAGCTTCACGACTAGCGCCAGCCTCACTATGCTTGATCTCATGGATCAGGTCGACGTTCTTCTTGGGGACCCGTGGCTTGTGAATTACAAGGCACTTATGTCCTTCAACTCAAAGATACCACAGATCCATACTGGAAGGAGAATGGTCACCCTATATCCCATCCCACAAGTTAAAAAACCTGAAACAAAAACACAATGGAGCCTCTTAGACGTAAAAACCACAGCCCTCAATGGTGACCTGGACAAAGAGGTCTACATTGTTGACATGGTGTGCCCCTTGCCATGAGTGCCGTTGATCGTACTCCCTGGTTTGACCACTTATGAGTGGTCAAACACCTGATTTTATTTTAGATTTGGATTTCTTGGATTTTTCCATGCAGGATCGAGCTTTGAATCGCTCGATTTGAGTGAGTATTCAGAAAGTTAGCCTAGCCCGAATTTCGGGTGTTGGGAGGGTGGAATCTGGTACCCGCCATGGGTGGCGGGATAATCCACCACCAATGATCTAGGCGAGGAAAGGCGCTTCGTCGGGTCATCGTCGAAGCGCCTCCCGTTGCCTAGCGTGCAAGGAAAGGTGGGCGGCTCCACCAAGGGTTACTTCGACGGCCGTAGCAGGGGCTCTACTGCTCCGATTTGGATGTGCTTGGATACGTTGGAAAGCTTAGATCACAGGCTATAAGGATCTGATGTAATTTCACTGTGCTAGGTAACGAAACTTGCTTCGATTCAGATCTACTGAATGCGACGTGTTCTGCCCACTCACATCCGTGATCCTTGTGCTCCACACTCTTCACCATTGGTGTCCCTTGGCTGCCCCAAACACTGGTAGCGTGCATCAGCAAGAACTAGGCATCCTTTACGATGACTCCACACCCACTAGAGCCAATAAAGGGTTATGGGTCCACGTGCCTAGAAGGACCCTAGCTCTACAACGTTCATGCTACCGCCGCGCGCCATGGCACCGACCGAGCAAGAGAACACCGGCGTCTCAAAGTTTGACGGACTTGGCTTCCACTTGTGGAGGTGGGATTTTGAGGTCTTCCTCTATGACAAGGGCCTGCTTGAGCTGGTCAAAGGTGAAGAAACTGTCCCTCCAGATACTGCGACGCTGGAGGAAGTGGAAACATACAAGAAGCGCAATAAGAAGGCGCTCGCCTTATTGGTGTATTCGCTTGCTCCGACGCAGTGCTCCCTCATTCAAGGATGCACGAAGGCCGCGGAGGCCTGGAAGAAACTCTGCATCATCTACCAGTCCACCAACCTTGCTAACCAGCTCGTCGTCTTCAAGAGGCTCGTCACCCTCCGAGCCAACAAAGGCAACAACATCATGGAGATCCTACAGCAGATTGAGCCCTTAACTGCCAAGTGCGTAGCCACTGGGTGGAAGATTGACCCTCAGCTGCAAGCCATGATCCTCCTTCTGGCCTTACCAGACAGTTGGAGTCCCATGATCACCGTCATTGGCGGCTGGTCCGCCGATGAGCTGAAGTACCCGAAGGTGGCTGAGTACGTCCACAATGAATGGATGCGGCGTGGTTGGAGAGAGAGTGGGGCAACATCAAGTTCTGCCTATGCCGTCCGTCCTCAAGGTGGAGGGGGAGGCAAGAAGGGGAAGGGTGCAAATCAGGACACCAAGAAAGGTGGAAAGAAGGGGGAGTGCTACAACTGTGGCAAACAGGGCCACTACGCACGCGACTGCCCCAACAAGAAGTCGGACCAGCCCGGGAATGGCGGGAAGAAGGCCACCCAAGCCATGATGGCCAGGGAGTCTATCGACTTGACGGATCCGGATGTCACGGTGATTGACTCCGGATCAGGCCGCCACACGCAATGCAACCGGGCGGCATTTGTCACCTACGGCGCCACTGAGCGGCGCATGACAGTCGCCAACGGCAAAACGGAGTTGGCCGCGGGCGAAGGCAATGTTCGCATCGAGTCAGTAGTAAACGGGAAAACTATTCCGTGTACCATCTACGACGTGCTCCACATGCCCAACTTTGGGGCAAACCTACTTTCAGTGAGCCGCCTTACCGATAAGGGGCTCGAGGTACTCTTCAACAAGAAGGAGGCTATCATCTGGAAGGAGGGAGACGGCGAGGTGATTGCACGTGGCAAGAGGGAGGAGGACATGTACCTTCTCCGTACCAACGTTCTTGCCGATGCGGTGAGGACCGACGCCGCCAACCTCGTGACGAAGGATGAAGGGGACCTGGACCTGTGGCATCGCCAGTTGTGCCATATCACTCCCTCAATGGTGAGGGACATGGTAAAGAAGGAAGTGGTGCGGGGTCTTGAGGTCAAGAGCCTTGATACAGCCAAGGATGCCGTATGCGAGCCGTGCGTAGTCGGCAAGGCGACACGGCAGCCGTTTGTAGGAAAGGGGACGCGTGCATCGGCAAAGTTGGAGGTAGTGCACACCGATGTGTGTGGACCGTTCGAGCCCTCCATTGGTGGGGCGTGCTACTTCGTCACCTTCATCGACGACCACAGCCGCAAGCTCTACCTCTACATCATCAAGAGGAAGAGCGATGTCTTGTCGTGCATGCAGGAGTTTGTGGCGGCTGTGGAGCCCCAAACGGAGTTGAAGGTGAAGGCGTTCCGGAGCGACAACAGCGGCGAATACGAGGACTGCTCGACATGGATGAAGAGCAAGGGGATTGCGTGGCAGAAACCTACGCCACATTCTCCGCAGAACAACAGCGTCACCGAGAGGGAGAACCGCACCATCCTCAACATGGTCCGGTCCATGTTGAGTGATGCCGGCCTCGTGCAGCGGTACTGGGATGAGGCGACGCGGACAGCGGCGTACATCATGAACCTGACGCCTACGAAGCCGCTAAAAGACGCGGAGTCCAAGGTGTGGAAAATGCCACAAGAGGTGTGGAGCGGGAGGAAGGCAACCGTGGCTCACCTCCGCACATTTGGCTGTGTTGCACATGCTGTTGTGCAGGCACGGGAGGGGCGGGGCAAGCTGGACCCGTGAACTTGCCGTTGCATCTTCGTTGGGTACGAGAGCGGGAGCAAGGCGTACCGGCTCTTCGACCCGCGGAGGCAGCAGAACGTGAAGAGTCACGACGTCACATTCGACGAGACCAGACATTGGACGGACAAGGACGCGGGTCTCTCCAAACGTGGGGAGTGGCTGCCACTCCTTGAGGGAGAGACACCGGAGGAAACAAAAGAGGGTGACGTCCTATCGGCTCCAGCCGGCGAGAACCATCCGGGCGATGTGGGAGCGGCTGATTTGCATTCAGCCGAGTCGGACAATGAGTCCGAAGCGCCGGTCGCAGTGGAGCTGAACGAAGAGGTGGGGAGTGATTCCGCATCCCCATGGTCCCTGAGAGAGGGGGAGCAGGCCAGCGGTGCGAGTGGCACCGCGAGGGGACAGCAGCATTAGTAGCAACGGAAGCAGCAGCAGCAGCCTCAACAGCAGCAGCCCTGAAGAAGCAGACGCGTAAGGAGGACGGCAAAGAGGTACGATGCTGCAGAGGGCATCTGGACTGGGCTCTCTCGAGCGTTCTTTGCGCAAGAGGAGCCCGAGACCGTCAAGGATGCGTTGCAGTGGAAGGATGGGGCTGAGTGGGAGGGAGCTATAAAATCTGAGCTCTCCTCCCATGAAGAGAACGGCAATTGGCAGCTGATTGACAGGCCGGAGGGCGCGAAAATCATCGGCTCCAAGTGGATCTTCAAGAAGAAGCTCACCAAGGAGGGGAAGGTGGAGCGGTACAAGGCACGGCTGGTCGCGAAGGGGTACGCCCAGCGAAAGGGTGAACACTACGATGAAACCTTCGCGCCGGTGGCGAAGTTTGCCTCCATTCGCTCCATCCTTTTGGTGGCGGTGGCGCGCGACTACGAAGTCCACGAAATGGATGTGAAAACAGCGTTCCTTAATGGTGACCTGGACAATGAGGTCTACATGGAGGTGCAGGAGGGGGTGGATTTGCCGCCGGAGAAGGTGTGCCGGCTTCGCAAGGCGCTCTACGGGCTGAAGCAAGCGCCACTCATGTGGTACCTGAAAATGGACGGCTTCATGGCCGAGCTTGGCTTCAAGCGCTACGAGGCGGATCATAGGGTGTACGTGCAGAAGCAGCCGCGGTTACACCAGATCCTGGCCCTTTACGTGGATGACCTTATCCTCTTGTCATTGGGCATGGAGGAGTTGGTGGACCTAAAGCGGCAGTTGGGTGGTCGGTTCAAAATGACCGACATGAGCGAGCTCGAGTACTACCTCGGCGTCGCCATCAAGAGAGACCGCAAGGCACGCACACTGGAGATGGGGCAGGCAAAGTATGTGCAAGAGGTTCTCCGCCGCTACAGCATGGAGGAGTGCAACCCCATCGGCACACCCATGACCACCACATGCAAGTTGAGCTCGAGCATGGCCCCTAGCACGGACGAGGAGAAAGAGGAGATGGCAGGTGTGCCATACCAGTCCGCGGTGGGAAGTATCATGTATGCCATGGTGGCAACGTGGCCCGACCTGGCCTTTGCGGAGGGCCAAGTGAGCCGCTACGTTGCTGACCCCGGGCCGCTGCATTGGCAAGCGGTGAAGCGGATCCAACGCTATCTCAAGGCGACAAAACAGTCGCGGCTCGTGTTTGGAAGGGGAGCGCGTGACGACTCCCTCGAGTTGGTCAGCTACTCGGATACCGACTGGGCTGGTGATGTGGATGACATAAAATCAACGTCAGAGTACGTGTTTGTGCTTGGTGGTGTAACAGTTTCATGGGCAAGCAGGAAGCAAGACTGTGTTGCACTGTCCAGCACCGAAGCAGAGTACATCGCGCTCACGGAAGCCGCAAAGGAGGTGGTGTGGCTGCGACGGCTGTTAAAGGAGACCGGCGTGCCGCAAAGGAAGCCGACGGTACTCAATGTGGACAACATCAGTGTCATCAGCCTGACCCAGAACCCGGTGCTGCACAGGAGGACCAAGCACATCGAGATCCAACATCACTACGCGCGGGACTTGGTGGCAAAGGGAGATGCGGCTATTGTGCATTGTGGCACTAAGCGCATGCTCGCCGATTCCATGACCAAGGCACAGCCCAAGGACAGGCACGACGTGAGCTGCATGGAGTTTGGTCTACACTGTGAAGTTTTAAATGCTACAGGTTCCAAGGAGAGGGCATCAAGGCTGCGGTGCAAGGGGGAGATTGTTGACATGGTGTGCCCCTTGCCATGAGTGCCGTTGATCGTACTCCCTGGTTTGACCACTTATGAGTGGTCAAACACCTTACCAGATTTTAGATTTGGATTCCTTGGATTTTTCCATGCAGGATCAAGCTTTGAATCGCTCGATTTGAATGAGTATTCAGAAAGTTAGCCTAGCCCGGATTTTGGGTGTTGGGGGGGTGGAATCTGGTACCCGCCATGGGTGGCGGGATAATCCACCACCAGTGATCTGAGTTCGTCTCCAACGACCCCCGAATGCACCAGGGTCATAAAGGAAGCAACCAGAATACTCTCCTTGACCAGGGTGAACTTCTCCTTGACTTCTAGGCGAGGAAAGGCGCTTCGACAGGTCATCGTCGAAACGCCTCCCGTTGCCTAGCGTGCAAGGCAAGGTGGGCGGCTCCACCAAGGGTTACTTTGATGGCCGTAGCAGGGGCTCTACTGCTCTGATTTGGACGTGCTTGGATGCGTTGGAAAGCTTAGATCACAGGCTATAATGACCTGATGTAATCTCACTATGATAAAAAAACAAAACTTGCTTCGATTCAGATCTACTGAATGCGACGTATTCTGCCCACTCACATCCGTGATCCTTGTGCTCCACACTCTTCACCATTGGAGTCCCTTGGCTGCCCCAAACACTGGTAGTGTGTATCAGCAAGAGCTAGGCATCCTTGAGGGTGCCTCCACACCCACTAGAGCCAACATACATGGAGATGTTGGATGGAGTGGATGAGATGCCTGGAAAGGTGTGTCGGCTTTGTAAGGTACTCTATGGGCTGAAACAAGCACCACTTATGTGGTACGTGAAAATGGATGGCTTCATGGCCGAGCTTGGCTTTAAGCGCTGCAAGGCGGATCACAGCATTTACGTACGGAAGCAGGTAGGATTGCATCAGATTTTTGTCCTTTATGTGGATGACCCCATCCTTGTGTTATCGGACATAGAGGAGTTGGTGAACCTGAAGGGGCAGCTAGGCGGTCGGTTCAGAATGACTGACATGGACGAGCTCAAGTACTACCTGTGTGTTGCCATCAAGAGGGATCACAAGGAATGCATGCTAGATATGGGTGAGGAAATTATGTGCAAGAGGTGCTCCGCCACTACAACATGGACAAGTGCAACCCCATCGGTACACCCATGACCACCACCTGTGAGCTAAGCTCCAGCATGGGGCCGAGCAGGGATGAGGAGAAGGAGGAGATGACAGGTGTGCTATACCAGTCCGCAGTGAGGAGCATCATGTACGCCATGGTGGCGAAGCAACTTGACCTGGCCTTTGCGGAGGGCCAAATGATCCGCTATGATACTGATCCCAATCCGCTGCACTAGCAAGTGGTGAAGTGGATCCTTCGTTATCTCAAGGCCACAAAACAGTCGTGGCTCGTTTTTGGAGAGGGAGTGCGGGACGACTCCCTTGAGTTGGTCAGCTACTCTGATGCCAACTATGCTGGTGATGTGGATGACAGAAAATAAACATCGGGTACGTGTTTGTACTTGGTGGTATAGCAGTTTCATGGATAAGCAAGAAGCAGGATTGTGTGGCACGGTCCAACACCAAAGCGGAGTTAATTGCACTTGCGGAAGCTGGAAAGGACGCAGTGTGGCTATGGGGGTTGTTAAAGGAGATTGGGGTGCCACAAAGAAAGCCGATGGTACTCAATATGGATAAATGAGTGCCATCAGACTCACCCAGAACTCCGTGCTGCACATGAGGACCAAGCATATCAAGATCCGGCATCTCTACGCGCGAGGCTTGGTGGCGAAGGGAGATGCAGCTACTGTGCATTGTGGCACAAAGCGCATGCTCGCCGATGTCATGAAAAAGAAACAGCCCAAGGACATGCATGACACAAGGTGCATGGAGCTCAGTTTGCACTCTGAGGTCTGAAATGCTACATGTTTCAAGGACAAGGCATCAAGGCTGCGGTGCCAGGGGGAGATTGTGTCCCTTGCCATGAGTGCCGTTGATCATACTTCCTGGTTTGACTGCTGAAGAGTGGTCAAATTTCTGAATTGAATTTAGATTTTGATTCCTTGGATTTATCCATATAAGATCAAGTTCTGAATGGCTCAATTTGAGTGAGTATTCAGAAAGTTAGCCTAGTCCGAAGTTTGGGTGTTGGGCGGGTGAAATCTGGTACCCGCCATAGGTGGCAGGATAATGCACTGCCAGTGATCCGATTTCATCTCCAATGAGCTCCAAATGCACCACGGCCATGAATGAAGCAACCAGAGGGACCTCCTTGACCAAGGTGAACTTCTCCTTGAATTCTGGATGGGGAATGGCGCTCCGACGGGTCACCGCCGAAGCACCTCCTGTTGCCTAGCGTACAAGACAAGGTGCTCTACTGCTCCAATTTGGGCATGCTTGGATGTGTTAGCAATTTCACATCACAGGGTATAAGAATATGATGTAATATCACTATACTAATAAACAAAAATGTGTTTCAATTTTGTTCTTCTAAATGCGACTTGTTCTGTCCATTCACATCCTGATCCTTGTTTTGCACACTCTTCACCATTGGTGTCCATTTCCTGTCCCAAACATTGATAGCATGAACTAATGAGAGCTAGGCATCCTTGAGGGTGCCTCTACATCCATTAGTGCCAATAGTTCAAGCTAACTTCCTAAGCCGTGACTCACATCACTAGACAGCCTATAGGACCTGGAAAAATAGAAACTGAGACCCAAAAAAAATGAGGGAGTACTCATAGAAGAAAGTTGAGGAACAAGCTACGAACTCAATAGGACAAGCGGCACCTCAAATGGTGGAGTGTAGGTGAAGTTAGCTCAAAGACTAGGGCCGCGGGTTCCAGGAACGAAAGAGAAGTGTTGCAGTAACAAGAGAACCCCCTAAAGCGGGTGAGTTGCACTAGTCGCAGCTCATCCACCGGCTGGCGAGCAAAGCTCGCCGGCACTCAATAGGGTTCAAGGGAAAAGCTGCCTGGAACCCACACAAAAGGTGGCAAATGCCACAGTGACCTAGGTTTGACTAAAAATGTGCCAGATATAGGAAGACCTAGTTGAGTCCTATAAAACAAGCAAAGCAAGGTCTAATCTAGGTCTACACCCTCAAATTGTACAATGTGTTGGATAAGAATCAAAGATTGATGTAGGCACTTGATCAAAGGCAGGCATGGGTTGACGGCCGGTTGAGTACATGAGATGAGGGAGTAATGCATCCAGCAGCACAGATTTGCTGGTGCCCGTCTCTGTGATCAGCGTGGATCACCACCAACCTCCGGATCCGCATGCACTGCGCACCCAAGGCCATCACAGGGAAATATATACACAAAGGTGTATCAAAAGTGAGGAGGGGAGGGAGGTAAATCTAGTCTGGAGTGTGTTTCTCCACACAATGTTCCCTCACTCCTCTTGCCTTGTCTTCTGTCTTCTGGTTTTCTTTGGCCTCCTCTTGAGCTCTCTTGGTATGACTTGTGCCTCTTTACTTGCTCCCGATACCCAGAGAACTACAATCAGACATCTCCATAGACTTCACGATATGTTCACACATCACATTGGAGTAGTTTGATGTTATACTCATGGTAGTCGATCGGTTCTTACAGATGTCATCTTTGAGCCCAACAAAGAAAATAGTTACCAATGAGGGAATGGCACAGTTGTTCCTCAACGATATCTTCAGACTACATGACTTCCCCTCCTCCATCACAAGCAATGAAGATGGGAGATTCACAAGATGATTATTGCCAGAACCGATAGCTGGCTAAGGAAGTTGGATCTTACTTTCAACGGCCTTCCATCAGCATACCAATCAAGCACTTTTACAACTACTCTGAATGTTGTACCAGCCACATGATATTGAATGGGTGGTCAAGCTATCCACTTCCGAGCTCACGCACAACTCCGTAACCTCCATATCAATGTGAAAAGTTCCATTCAAAGTGTTTTATGGCAAACTTCCCACAACCCTGGAAGGTGTATAGAGTTCAAGAGACATACCAGAAGTCGACATCCAATGGCGAGACATCTGAAGCATCTGGGACAAGAGTTGTCAGGTACTCTTAAAGATCTAAAAAGGTTCGACCCTGGTTGATACTTCCAATGGCAAAAAAATAGAAACGAGTGGCTGAGAAGGTTTGGATGGATACCGAATTTCACCTTGGCGATTGCGTCCTCCTCAGCTTGACCAGTGTTTGATTGTGAGGGTAGGAGTATTCAAATCCCAAACAAAGTGGTTGGGGTTGTTCGAAACTAAGGAGATGCGGACAGTTGTTGTCATAAAGCTTTGCTTCCCTTACAACATGGCTATACTTTGGTGTTCCGCATCAGCAACCTTAAGCTCTACGTGGATCCTACATGCATTTCCCTCGTAGAGATGTGCCTCTGCCAACTCTTGTGGAAGCAGACAAGGACACAGAGTACGCGTTCGACGGTATTTTGGAACAAAACTGACATGGAAAAGTATTGGATTACCCCGTCAAGTGGTAAGGCTACGACCCTTTGTACAGCAGATGGGAGCCCTTCAAAAATCTATGGGATGTCATTAAATAGATTGACAGTTATTTCAGCAAGCACGGCCTACATCTCACAACGTGCGTGATTTCATAATGCAAAGTACTAGAGGTGTTGTGCATCAAATTATATCAAAACACTAAGGCAATCACTGCCACTCACAGTCACTGAACAGTACGCCGAGTATATAGATGTTCCTATTTTCCTCCCTTTTGAACGGTCTAGTGCTACTAGACCTTGAGAGGGAGATAGAGAGGTAAAATGGCATCTCCAGTGTCTTTTGATGTGTTGAAACACACACAGACCTTGAGAGTATGAACTCATTTTGCACTCTCCTCCTGGCCTAATTCCAATGAGCGGCCTCGAACGGTCCTGGCACAACAAACCAGCTTGGCCATGTTTGTTACTTGCAGCGTCATGTGATAAGAGTCAATTACAGAAAGTTCTATTACACAGCCAAGGGTTAATTATAAACACATACAATCATAACCTAACCTTCTTGAACCGTTCACAGTTGAGGTGGCGAGGGGACACCCAGATGCAGCAGAGTTGGAGAAGGCCATGGTAGATAAATGCTTCTCTTGAGGATGGTTTGTATGACCTTGTTCCACTTCCTCCAGGCCATAAGGCCATTGATGTGGAGTGAGCTTTCAAAGTCAAGAGAAACTTACACAGCCTGCGAGAAAAATACAAAGCCTGGCTGGTGGCCAACGGCTTCTATCAGGTTCCAGGCCAAGAATTTATAGCTACATACTCTCTGGTGGATAAATGGACATCCCGTCATGTGTATTTGGGTGTTGCAGGACGTGAAGACAAAGAAGTCCACCAAAGAGACATTAAGAATACATTTATTAACAGCCCCCTAGGTGAGGAGCTGTACGTAGACCAGCCACAATGATTCAAAGATGGTATAGACAGGGCATGGCATCTTCTGAAGGCATTATGTGGCCTGCAACAAGCTTCACAAAGCTGGAACAAGGAGATTGGTGGAACATTAGAAAAGGGAGGGTTCCTGCACAGTGTTTTTACTCCCTCTCTATTTACTCACTACATAAATCGTGTTCTAGTTTCTTTGATTGTGTAGGGCAATAATCTCTTTATCTCATCCACTTTCCTCACTTTTGTGGAAAAACAAAGTCACTGTGCACTGCACATTACAGGATGACTGACATGGGGGAAACACCATGTGTCCTCAACCTGACCATCACATGGAACAGAACGGAATTTACACTGATCCTGCACTAGTGAAGGTCCATAGCAAAACTGATGGCTCGGTTCTCTCATCTTGTACAACACCCATCCAGTTAGCATTCACCTATGGGCCCAGAGGTTTACACCTTCTTGACATCCACACCACAGATTACGGACCTCACACTGATCCTGCATTTGACTGAAAAACCACAGGTACTATCATGTATCTTTCAACCACCACACAGCCATACATAAGTGGTGCAGTGAACACACTGATCCAGTTCAGCCAGCATCCTTGCACAACACATCACAAGGAATTTCTCAAACTGCTGCGCTACGTGCTTTGCACTACGTTGATGAGTCTTGTCTTCTTCCCTAGCAGTGGTTCCTTATCCGTCAGGTATTGTGACGGTGACTATGCACTGGAAAGAAAAGCAAAAACTTGAGGACGGCATTTCATTCGGCTCTGGGGCACAACTGTTTCATGGCGTAGCAATAATCAGTCATGTGTAGCACACAGTGTGTCAGAGGTTGAGTACATGCTATGGGAGGAAGCTGCATGTGAAGCCACATGGTTGCGCAGACTTCTTGGATTTCTGGGCATGCTTGTGTGGGCTTTGCACAGTAAGAGATCTGCTGCACAGCACATCCCTTTCAATGATGGCGTGTTATACATCCGCACAAAGCACATGTGCATTGAGCATCACTTTGTTTGCAAGGCTGTGGAGGCTGGCATCATCCAATGGTGTGGGATGTAAGCGAGGGAGCAGCTTTCCGACTTTCTCACTAAAGCCCTTCCATTGTCTACTGTTCACTCTCGACCTCATCTGATCGACTGCATGCCTGCTGCACCCTTGGCCTAGGGGACGTGATAACCCTCTGTACATATTTCTCCATGTTTTTATCTGGGTGTGCCATGAATGCGGATCCGACAGTTAGCAGCAACTCTTGTTAACTGCTGAGGCACACACTCTTCCCTCTCTTTTTGCGGCTAAGCCAAGATGCTGTCTTCAGCACCCCACAGACCGGCGGCCCATGTTTTCTCTCTGTTGGGCAACCTACACATGTCCTCACATTTCTTTCAACATTCTTTTGTCTTTGTCTTCCAAAGCCTACATGGGACCCTGGTTTATAACATCCATAGGACCATTTTAGGCTTAGGGAAACTTCACCTTCTTCGACCTCTTGTAGGGTCGTACGAGTAGTTCCATGCACTATTTTTGGATTTTGGGTAATTTTCCCAGACTGGTAGTAACGGCGGCGAGCTTCACTCGCCAGCCAATGGGTGAGGCCCAACTAGCAAGACTCACCCATAACAGGGGGTAGCCCTGTTAATCAGACAGTTGTGTCCTGTTATTTTTCATGCAATCCTAGGGTTTCATTTAACTCTCACTATGGTTCACCGTTTTGTGAACCATTTATTGCATTGGATTTGTAGCAAGAATCTCAAGTAACGGAAAGTGCACATAGAGCTGATGCTACTGAAGTAGTAGATTGTGTCGATGTAGCTAATGATGTAGGTGCTGTAGATGTAGTAGATGCAACCAATGATTTAGACGCTACAGATGCTACTTTATCTAATGATGTTGCATATGCTACCTATGCTACTATTGTTGTAGATACTGTCGATACTGCTGAGGCTAATGACATAGCTAATGTAGGCAATGCACTGTTTGCAGGAAATGGAGCTGATGATGTTGAGGTTGTAGACACTGTCAAGGTACCTAATACAATTGATGCTCTTGAAACCAATGGTACAATTTGTGAAGCTAATGAAGCTAATGCAGCTGGTATAGCTGATGTTGCCGAAGGTGCAGGCACTGCCATTGCACCTGATGTTTCTGAGGCTGTTGACGCCAAGGATGGAAAAGGTGCAGCCAACGTAGTAGATGGCATAGATGTTGCTAAGGCACTTCTTGCTGCTCATGGATTTCATACCATTGGTGTAGCAGATGAGAATGATGCAACTGGTAGAGCCAACATTGTTGAAGGTGGAGACCCAATTGTGCAAAGCACCTCTTGTTGCTGATGCTTTGGACACCAAACGTGCAGTTGGTGTAGCCGATGAAGCTGGAGCTAATGCTGGTGAAGATGTAGGCGCTATCACTGCATCTGATGATACTGGTCTCTTCAACACCAAGTGTGTAGTGCGTGGAGTTGATGCATCTTATGAAGATAATGCTACTGGTGATGGCGACACCAAGGGTGTAACTGATGCAGTAGGTGTAACAGATTCTGTACTTGTTGTGTGTGCTCCAACACCAGTGCACACACTCACAGGTATTTGAGCTATGAGGCCTATCATTATCACTGAGAGAATCTATGGTACTATCGCACTACTAACCAGTGAAGATGTAGGAGATTCTCCTACTCCAACTGACACAGCAGGAACTGAAAATCCACCTTGTGCTTGTACTCCATCCTTGATTCTCACTTTCACAATTGTTGTCATATTAGACGGATGCAGAAACTCCCCCTTGACCAGTGTATCAACAATTTCTGTTGGAGACATAGAAACATGCTAGTGACGAGATAGACGTGATGCACTGCCTGCTGACAAAGTTGTCAAGCATGATACCAACAGGAGAAATTTGTACATGGTGGCTCATCCATTGTCGACCTGACACGGTAGAACACATGATGGAATGAATGGCTTTGGACTGGGATGTAAGGTCTAGTCCATCTGGAGAGGGAATTTCTGATGTAGATGCTGAAGAGTAGAGAGGTTGGTCGCAGAATTGAAGAGTCTGAATTCTCATAGAAAACATTGTCAAAAAATTGCCCCTCCGCATGCCCAAGTGCGGCGCCGGGAGGCACCGACGAGCCGCCAGAAAGTAGAAACTCCGCTCCGGAGGATCTGGCGACTCGAAAATTGCTCGGATCCTAAATTGGAAGATTTCTCCTTAAATTTGACGAGTCGCTGAATCCGATGGAAGTTGTTTCGCCGGAATCGGACAAGTATCGAGGGAGATATGACCTTCCAAAGTTGGGGTATGCGCAGCGACTCTGGGAGCCGGTTGCGACTCGAAATCCGGTGGATAACTGACCGGATTGAGTAACAAAAATACTATCTGGAGAAATTGCTCCGGAAGGCCTGCCGAGGCGTCCGGTGGATAATCCACCCGATCAGGTGGATCATCCACCGGATCCAGTAGTGCAGGTTGTCACTGAGGGACTTAGCCAAAATCATGGCTCGGCGTCCGAAACTCAGTATTACGTTTTGTTCCTTGGGGACTTAGTCAAAATTCTGAATGTAGGTCCGCGGACAGGTTTCGAACCTCGTCACACCCCATCACCAAACTCGACCCAAACGTGGGTAGGGTGTGTGGAAACAGTGCAGGGGACCCCTAAACCACGTGCAAGTGGACCTGCGCCTTGAGAAAGGCGCTTCGCACGTGAAGGAAGGCGCCACGGCGTGTGCGCGCCATGGAGGCGTTAGGCGTTTCTGTGGTGGGTGAGACCTGCGCTTCGGCAAGCGTAACTTGGGCTACGCTTGGCCGAATCACGCAAGGTTTGGTGCGTTGGAGAGCTCATGACTAGCAATATAAATGTTGTGATAATGTCTATGTACAAAAAATAACGCAAAATGCCGTTATTCCCTTCGCAAGCTGACTGTCTCTAAATTCCTGCCTACATAGCGTGAGGCGACCAGAAAGCTCACGCTCAGTCTCAGATTCGCCCAAAACAGTAGACGTGAACCACTAGAGACGATCAGAAAAACGTCGGGACCGCACCACGCGGATTCCATCCTGACAAACATGGTCATAACGCTACTGCAGTTTCCATTTGAGATCCTTAAGCTTGGTTTGTAGGATTGTAAGAGCTCCACTGAGGAGCAATGCTAACTTGGACAGGTCTGTCTCCTTTGCAGAGTGAGGAAATGTACGATACTAGAGCCAGGGTGGATGCCACTCACTGGGACACTGTCAACATTGGCATAAATTGTGGTGTCCATCTCCATAGAAGTGGCATGTAAAACAAGGAAACAATTTTCCATGCTATCAAAGAAAAGGTCCAATCCCGTGGAGATCGTACGAGCAAGGACGGAGAGTGCCGTGTCCCAGTAGCATAGAGCCCAACCACAAAATTTTCTGGGTGGCAAGTTCACAAACAGGTGGTTCTTGCTGCCACATCACTGCGCCTTGAGGTGGCGGATGAAGAGGATGAGCATGGATAATACTGTCTCCTAGCACTGAAGGGAACAAACATGGAGGGAGGTTGCCACATGATGGTTCAGTCTCCTTGGCTACCATGCCTTATGGTTGATGACATAAATAGGCACGTAAAGCGTTGTCTCCTGACGGCGTAGAAGCCAACCACAGAGGAGGCTGGCCAGAGGAACCACGATAGGGTGGTGTAGGATGCCGGTTCAATAGGCCACTGGACTCATGATCCAGGTAGGCACGGAGAATTCCCTCTCATGGCGCCATAGAAGTAAACCACAAGAGCGAGTGTCCAACAAGACCATGAAGTGGTGGTGAGGACAGAAAGGTCACAATTTCTGGAGGTGGCCAGTGAAGAGGCTGAGCATAGTAAATGGTATGGTATAGAAGCCGGCCGGGGGAGTCCATGGCCAAGGAAACCATTTGATGGTGGTCCCGACTGCTGAACCATCATGACCATTGGTAGGCTGGTAATGCGGGTGAGGGTAAGAATCATAGTTTTACAGGAGCCAATGACCTATCTAGTTGATTGTGATATGCACGCTAAGATTTGCTTGGGTGAGAGATACTATAGGAGAAACAATGAAAACACAATAAAATGAAAAGAAATAGATCAGAAATTAATAATTCACCCTTGGTAAGAACTCTTCTATCCCTTCACAAAGTTTTTCTATTGATTACCCCTATTTGCTTGAATGCCCTTGGTTGTTCTATATTGTCCTACTCCCTCTTTGCGTGATTATATTCCTCCCTCTTTGCGTGATTGCGTGAGTGATTTTGGACCCACGCAAAAGACGCAAGTGTGTTTCATTGACAGCTTCAATGCGAGGTGCCTGCAAGGCGACCTCGAAGGCTACAGATGTTAGCGACAGTAGAAAATAGTACAACTGTGCTACTTTTTTGCATCTCACTTGCAAAGTTGCAAAGTTTCCATGCCGCCATGTTGCTAGCAATGCGCTTTTGCTGCTTTGTGCTAATGTTGTTCATCACGTGATTTACATAACACTGCTGCTACAACTGCTACTATTGTCATCCCTACTATTGGCTAAATGCAACAGGTTGCAGAATGCTCGCCTCTAGGAATAAGGTTCTAACCTGTGTACATGATGCTACGACAGCAAGACATTACTTTTGCATGGCCATTACTAAAACTCTGCATTGCTGCTTGCTGTTGCCAGCTGCTTACAAGGTGCGAACACCTATTGCACATGCTATGTACATAGTGACTTGTACACGTTGCTTACACATTTTGATTTTATGCTACATGCCTATTGATGTTGTTGCTTAGTAATGCTACTACTGCTACTTGCTGTTGTTGGCTGCTTGCAAATTGCTTACACCCAGTGTAGACACTGCTTATATGTGTTAAAACGTGTCCCTGCCATGGATGTCGTTTGCCGTTTTCCTGGTTCGACCACTAGGTAGTGGTTGGATGTCTAATCTGATTGTAGATTTGGACTCCTTGGATTTTTCCTTTCAGTTCCGAGCTTTCAGTTGCTTGATTTGGTTGAGAATTCAGAAAGTTAGCCCTACCCAAAGTTCGGGCACTGCAGCCAGTGGAATCTGGTATCCGTCCGGGGTGACGAGATACTCCACCGCCGGTGATCTGTGTTCAGCTCCAACTGGCTCCATAGACCCCAAGGCCCTAGAGGAAGCGACCAGGGAGGTCCCCTGGACCAGGGCGAGCTACCCTTTGACTTGTCAATCAAAGAAAGGCGCTTTGAGTCATCGTCGGCTCATGTCGGAGACGACTCGCGTCGGCGACAGCCAAAGGCGGCTCCACCAAGGGTTGCTTGGATGGGCGTAGCAGGGGCTATACTCCTCCGTTTTGGGCGTGCTTGGATGCGTTGGAGATCTCAGATCACAGGCTATAATAATCTAATGTAATCTCACCAATATAACTAACCATTAATGATTCTCAGCCTTTCTCAGTGTCCGCAATCTGCATTCTGCCAGAACTATACTCCCTTGGTGTTGTGGCGACCCGAAGCACACACCTTCCTTGGAAGTTTCTTTGCACTAAGTAGTTGTGGACACTTAGGTGATTCAGGGCATGCTGGGAAAGCATTCCTGACAAAGGGTTATGGGCCCACGGCCCTGATCTGCTTGCCAAGACGTTCACGGCTTCCGCAATGCACGGGAGTGTCGCTCCGAGCGACGTCGCAGTCGTACTTTGAGACTGTCCATTGCAGAAGTTCAACATGGCACAGAAGCCGGAGTCCTCGCCCATCCAAAAGTACATGGATGGCCCTGGATTTGGGCTGTGGTGGTGGTATTTTGAGATCTACCTCGTGCACAAGGGACTGCTGGAGCTTATGAAGGGCACGCAGGTTCAAGATGCAAGCGCAACGAACGAGGAGAAGACGGTCTTCGCGAAGAAGAACACGAAGGTGCTGGTGCTCCTATTGTCGGTGTTGCATGAATCTCAGTGGGGCTACATCCGGCTGCGACATGGCAGCTGATGCGTGAAAGAAGCTCTGCTCCATTCACCAATAAACATCCCTAGCCAACAAGATCTTCGCAATGAAGCGACTCTTGATGGTGAGGATCGAGGAGGGTGAAGACGTCATTTCCGCCATGCAGCACATTGAGTCTGTTGCCTCGTAATGCAATGATGTGGGGTAGAAGATTGACACAAAGATGCAGGCGATGGCGCTCCTCATGGATCTGCCCGACAGTTGGGGTCCTCTCATCACCGTGCTAGGAGGTTAGGAGGAGAATAAACTCACCTATGGTGCAGTCGCCGAGTACATCCGCAACGAGGTGCACCGTCGGAGTGGTGGCGAGACCTCGTCATCTTCAACTGCCCTGGTCACCAAAACGCATGGTGGCAGCAGCAGCGACAAGTGAGGCGGTGGTAAGGGCGGCGGCAAGAAGGGCGCCAAGAAGGGTGCATGCCATAATTGTGGCAAGGAGGGCCATTGGGCCAAGGAGTGTCCGGAGGAGGCACAGGCTGGCGGCAAAGGCGCCAAGGCATGAAGGCGCTCCTCAACGGCATGAAGAACCATGATGTGAAGGGCACCAACCGGAGGTGCCTTGACTCAGGTGCGGAGGAGCATACCCAAGTCGAGAAGGTGGGGTTCATCAACTACACCAAGTCTGCAAAGTCCATGGTGACCGCCAACGACAAAGTCGAACTTGTGGCCGGCCAAGGTGATGTGGATGTAGAGGTGGTGGTTGGCGGTAAAAAGGCGCAATGTGTTATCCAAAATGTACAACATGTCCCCGGCCTGGCTGACATTTTGAGTGTGAGCCGCTTGACAGACAAGGGGTATGAAGTGCTCTTCCGTAGGGAAGGTGCAGTCGTGCGGATGGACGGCAGTGGTGAGGTCATGATCGAGGCAAAGCGCGAGGGAGGACTCTACATTGCTGACACAAAAGTCATCCCCTCGGCAGCAGACACAGCAGACCCACAAGCATGCTCCGTGAACCTTGCTAAAGGCGGGGAAGCAGACTTGCAGTTGTGGCATCGGCGGCTGGGACACTCATCGCCCGCAGTCGTGCAGGAGATGGCGAAGTGCAACATGGTTTGCGGCCTCAACATCACCGGTGCAGCTGACGCAGCAGCAGATTCCGCAGAGCACAAGTGTGAGCCTTGCATCGTGGACAAGGAAAAATGCAAGCCGTTTGAAGATGGACAGCGGCGGGCCAAGAACCTGCTCGAGGTCATGCACAGTGATGTATGTGGACCGATCAAGACGCCGTCCATTGGGGGCATGCGGTACTTCTTCACCTTCATCGACAATTGCAGCAGAAAAATCTACGTCTACTTCATAAAGCGGAAGAGCGATGTGCCGGACCGGCTGAAGAATTACGTCACAGTGGTGAGAGGCAGACTGGCCGCAAGGTCAGAGTGCTACACAGTAACAATGGCGACGAGTACGTGGGCTACGGAGGGTGGCTGAAGGAGCAGGGGATTGAGTGGCAGCCGACCACTCCATACACACCTCAATCTAATGGTGTGGCGGAGCGTGCGAACCAGACGCTACTCACCATGGCATGGACAATGCTCGTGGACGCTAAACTGCCACGGAGCCTGTGGGCCGAGGCCGTGAGTACGGCTTGCTACATCACCAACCTCACCCCAACGGCAGTGCTGAAAGGGAAGGGCGGCTAGAAGACGCCGCAGGAGGCTTGGAGCGGGCGCAAACCAAGCGTGGCGCACCTGAAGGCATTCAGGTGCAAGGCACATGCGTTGGTACAGGTCGCGTAAAGAAAAGACTCCAAACTGGACCCGCGTGCATTTATGGTTAATCGCCTCTAAAAAACACGCTCTTCATACAGTGTACATGTCACATGTATGCCTCTGGAAATTTCATGGTACCTTCGTGGAAGTTACATTACAATTTACCTTACTACGTATGTTCATACGTATAAGAATGTACTTGTATGAGTTAACACGCAAACATTCTTGGAAGGCTTGTAATTAAGTTTTAAATACTCAACAAGTACCATGCTTTATTTTTCCACAACTCAATTTACAGTTCGCTTCCACAGACGTACATTTGTGCTTAGACCTTTAAAGGAGTGTCTATGTTCTGTGTATCTTATGGACATGTAGAAAATACATGAAGTGTACAATACACTTAGTGTATCTTTTACATGTTCGTGAGATACACAGATCATATACACTTCCCTAATACACTCTGCCCTTTTTTGGGGGGGGGTGGATATCCAGCTCCCATGTTGCCCCTCCCCCCTCCAAAACAGGCAAAGTGTATTGGACGAGTGTCTATGATCTGTGTATCTCGTGGACATGTGGAAATACACTAGTGTATAATACAATTGGTGTAATTTTCACATGTACGTGAGATACACAGATCATATACACTCCCCTAATACACTTTTCCCTTTTTAGGGGGGGAGGATCTCCCGCTCCCATGTTGCCCCCCCCCTCCAAACAGGTACATTGTATTGAGGGAGTGTATATCACGAACATGTGAAAAATACACTAATTGTATAATACACTTAATGTATTTTTCACATGTCCGTGAGATACAAAGATCATATATACTCACCTAATACACTTTTCCCTTTTTAGGGGGGAGGATCTCTCGCTCCCATGTTGTCCTCCCCCCTCCAAATAGGTAAAGTGTATTGGGGGAGTGTATATAATCTGTGTATCTCACGGACATGTGAAAAATACACTAAGTGTACTATACACTTAGTGTATTTTTCACATGTCCGTGAGATACATAGATCATATACACTCCTCTAATACACTCTGCCCCTTTGAGGGAGGGGGATATCCAGCTCCCATGTTGCCCCCCCCCTCCAAACAGGCAAAGTGTATTGGAGGAGTGTCTATGATCTGTGTAACTCATGGACACGTAGAAAATACACTAAGTGTATAATACACTTGGTGTATTTTTCACATGTCCGTGAGATACACAGATCATATATACTCCCCTAATACACTTTTCCCTTTTTAGGGGGGGAGGATCTCTCGCTCTCATGTTGCCACCACCCCCCTCCAAACAGGTAAAGTGTATTGGGGGAGTGTATATGATCTGTGTATCTCACGGACATGTGAAAAATACACTAAGTGTATTATACACTTAGTGTATTTTTCACATGTCCGTGAGATACACAGATCATATATACTCCCCTAATACACTTTTCCCTTTTTAGGGGGGGAGGATCTCTCGCTCTCATGTTGCCACCACCCCCCTCCAAACAGGTAAAGTGTATTGGGGGAGTGTATATGATCTGTGTATCTCACGGACATGTGAAAAATACACTAAGTGTATTATACACTTAGTGTATTTTTCACATGTCCGTGAGATACACAGATCATATACACTCCTCCAATACACTCTGCCCCTTTGAGGGAGGGGGATATCCAGCTCCCATATTGTCCCCCCCTCCAAGCAGGCAAAGTGTATTGGAGGAGTGTCTATGATCTGTGTATCTCATGGACACGTGGAAAATACACTAAGTGTATAATACACTTGGTGTATTTTTCACATGCTCGTTAGATACACAGATAATATACACTCCCCTAATCCACTTTTCCCTTTTTATGGTGGGAAGATATACCACTCCCATGTTGCTCCCCCCCCTCCAAACAGGTAAAGTGTATTAGAGGAGTGTAAATGATATGTGTATCTCACGGACATGTGAAAAATACACTTAGTGTATTTTTTACATGTCCGTGAGATACACAGATCAGATACACTCCCCAAATACACTTTTCCTTTTTTGAAGGGGGGAGGATATCCCACTCCCATGTTCCCCCCCCCCTCCTCCAAACACATAAAGTGTGAAAAATACACTAAGTGTATTATACACTTAGTGTATTTTTCACATGTTTGTGAGATACACAGATCATAGACACTCCCCCAAGACACTTTACTCTTTCGGAGGGGGGGATCTCCGGCTCCCATGTCCCGGCCCCACAAGTAAAGTGTGTTGGGAGAGTGTCTACGATCTGTGTATCTCACAAACATGTGAAAAATACAGTAAGTGTATAGTACACTTAGTGTATTTTTCACATGTTCGTGAGATACACAGATCATATACACTCCCTTAATACACTTTGCCATTTTTCAAGAGGGGTGGAGGATCTCCCACTCCCATGTTATCCCCCCTCTCCAAACAAGTAAAGTGCATTGGAGGAGTGTCTATGATTTGTGTATCTCATGGACATGTGGAAAATACACTAAGTGTATAATACACTTTGTGTATTTTTCACATGTCCGTGAGATACACAGATCATATACACTCCCTTAATACACTTTGCCATTTTTCAAGAGGGGTGGAGGATCTCCCACTCCCATGTTATCCCCCCTCTCCAAACAAGTAAAGTGCATTGGAGGAGTGTCTATGATTTGTGTATCTCATGGACATGTGGAAAATACACTAAGTGTATAATACACTTTGTGTATTTTTCACATGTCCGTGAGATACACAGATCATATACACTCCCCTAATACACTTTCCCCTTTTGGAGGGGGGGGGGTTATCCGGCTCCCATGTTGCCCCTCCCTCCCCCAAACAGGTAAAGTGTATTGGGGAGGTGTATGATCTGTGTATCTCACAGACATGTGGAAAATACACTAAGTGTATGATACACTTGGTGTATTTTTCACATGTCTGTGAGATACACATATCATATACACTCCACTAATACACTTTGCCCTTTTGGAGAGGGGGGGGGATCTCCGGCTCCGATGTTGCCCCCCCCCCCTCCAAACAGGTAGGTGAAGAATATTGGGTACATTGGAATTCAAATGTCACAATGAAGAAAACCCTTAATTTAGAAACTCTGAAAATGTATTCCCATAACACACATTGTTTGGTGAACACGTGTCTTTCAACCGTAAGGATACCTCCTAGAAGCTTCCTGTGTATATGTATGTAATACATAGATCATGCAATGTATAAAAGAGGAACGATTAACCATACCTCCCCGCGTGCAAAGGCGTACGCGTTCGTCAGATACGAGAGTGCGCTCAAGGCGTACCGCCTCTTTGATCCACGGACGCATGACGTCATCGCCAGCCGCGACGTCACATTTGATGAGCAGCAGAGCTTCTGCAGCAGTAGCAACAACATTGACGCAACGTACTCTCCAAAGCAGGGGGAGTGGTTCCAGCTCCTTGAGCATGAGGAGGAGCCGGCGGCTGCAGAGGTCGATGCCTCGGAGGATGACGGTGCTGGAGTGCAGCAGGGCAATGCAGCAGGTGCAGGTGTTGCTGGAGCGCAGGACGCAACAGCCGACGCGGGGGAGCCCACGGCCGAGGACAACGTTGCAATAGAGCAGCAACAGGACCAGCAGCCAACATCGCTAAGGTCGCTGCGTCGTAGCCGAAGGCAGCGGAATGCGGCGAAGCGGTATGACGCGAGCACTGGCCGCTGGGTCGGCATGGCGCGGTACATGATGGCAGCTGCAACGGAGCCGACAACCGTGCAAGAGGCGCTTGCACGACCTGAAGGGCAGTAGTGGGACGGAGCAATGAAACCTGAACTTGCTTCCCTTGCTGAGAATGGCACTTGGGAGCTGGTGGATCGGCCTGAGGGGGCGAAGGTGATCAGCTCCAAGTGGGTGTTCAAGGTGAAGATCACCAAGGACAGCAAGGTGGAGAAGTATAAGGCGCGGCTAGTGGCGAAGGGGTATGCGCAGCGGAAAGGCGAACACTATGATGAGACGTTCCCACCCGTCTCCAAGTTCACAAGCATGCGGATGATCCTCGCGGTGGCAGCCGCAAAGGACATGGAGATCCACCAAATGGATGTCAAGACGGCATTCCTGAATGGCATCATTGACAAGGAGATCTACCTTGAGGTGCCGGAGGGGGTGGATGCACTGGAGGGCAAGGTGTGCGAGCTGCGGAAGGCCTTGTACGGTGCTGGTACCAGCAGACGGACGGCTACATGGTGGAGCTCGGCTTCAAGCGCTGTGAGTCAGACCACAGCGTGTACGTGCGGCGCAGCAAGGAACTCCATCAGATTGTCGCACTCTACGTGGACGACCTGATCCTGTGTTCATCAGATCTGGCGGCTTTGCAGCAGCTCAAGGAGCAGCTGAGCAGCAGATTTAAGATGACGGATATGGGAGAGCTGGAGTACTACCTCGGGGTGAGCATCACGCGGAACCGGAGGACGCGCACGCTTGAGCTGGGACAGGCCAAGTACGTGGCCGTGGTCCTGAAGCAGTACGGCATGGAGGACTGCAAACCAGTGGGCAGTCCGGTCTCCACAAGCAGTGAGCTGAGTGCGACAATGGCGCCGCAAACTAAGGAGGAGGAGGAGGACATGGCGGAGGTGCCCTACCAATCTACGGTGGGCAACCTCATGTATGTCATGGTGGCGACTCGGCCGGACCTGGCCTACGCGGTGGGTCAGGCGAGCAGGCACGTGGCCAACCCTGGGCCACTACACTGGACAGCGGTGAAGCGCATCCTCCGGTACTTGCAGGCAGCGCGGCATGCGTGCCTGAAGTATGATGGGAAGGGGAGGTCAGACCCCTTGCGGCTGGTCTGCTACACTAACGCGGACTACGCCGGCGATGTGGACAAGAGGAAGTCCACTTCTGGCTATGTGTTCTTCCTCGCAGGTGCAGCAGTCTCGTGGTGCAGCAGGAAGCAGGACTGTGTCGCCACCTCCACAATGGAGGCGGAGTATATCGCTCTGGCCGAGGCGATCAAGGAAGCGGTGTGGCTCCGCAGATTGCTGGGGGAGTTGGGCTTGCCGCAACAGGAGCCTACAGTGGTTCAAGAGGACAACACCGGCTCCATCTCGCTGACCAACAACCCAATGCAGCACAGGAGGACGAAGCACATTGATGTGCGCTACCACTACGCACGCGACATGGTGGAGAAGGGACAGGTTGTGCTGTAGCATTGCAGCACGAAGCACATGCTCGCGGATTGCTTAACCAAGGCGCAACCCCAGGATCGACACGTTATCAACCTTTCAGGGCTTGGGTTGACAAGCTGTGAAGGGCTTGAAGGCGCAGGAGCCGACGAGCGAGAGTGAGCATGAGGCATCCGGCATGGAAGGTGCACGGGGGAGATTGTTAAAAAGTGCCCCTGCCATGGATGCCGTTTTCCGTTTTCCTGGTTCGACCACTAGAAAGTGGTTGGATGTATGATCTGATTGTGGATTTGGACTCCTTGAATTTTCCCATGCATTTTCGAGTTTTCATTTGCTCAATTTGGTTGATAATTCAGAAAGTTAGCCCTACCCAAAGTTCGGGTGGTGCGGCTGGTGGAATCTGGTACCCGTCCGGGGTGACAGGATACTCCACCGCCGGTGATCTGTGTTCAGCTCCAACTGACTCCATAGACCCCAAGGCCCTAGTGGAAGTGACCAGGGAGGTCCCCTGGACCAGGGCGAGCTACTTTTTGACTTGTCAATCAAAGAAAGTCGCTTCAAGCCGTCGTCGGCTCATGTCGGAGACGACTCGCGTCGGCGGCAGCCAAAGGCGGCTCCACCAAGGGTTGCTTGGATGGGCGTAGCAGAGGCTATACTGCTCCGTTTTGGGCGTGCTTGGATGCGTTGGAAAGCTCCAATCACAGGCTATAATAATCCGATGTAATCTCACCAAAAGAACTAACTATTAATGATTATCAGCCTTTCTCAGTTTCTGCAATCTGCATTCTGCCACAATTCTGCTCCCTTGGTGTTGTGGCGACCTAAAGCACACACCTTCCTTGGAAGTCTCTTTGCACTAAGAAGCTGTGGACACTTAGGTGGTTCAGGGCATGCCGGAAAATCATTCCTGACAATATGTCGCCTTGTATACATTGCTTGCGCATGTTGCTTGCACATTGTGTGCATGTTGTTACTGTTGTTTACCGTAACAACAGTTGCCGCACACATCACCCATAAGTTTTCACAGAGTGGCCCCGTTGCCTTATGCCCTTTAGCCGCAGCCGCCTCCTAAGATTTTGTTGCTTCTGTCACACTTACAATAGGTGCGGTAGCACCTGAAGGGCACCAAGAAACTACAAAATCCTAAGGATGAACTGTAGACGTCCTTTTCAGAGCTCCCGTGTCCGTTTTTCCTTTTGGAGATGTTTCTACTCCTTTCACATGCTTTGACCTGCACAGCACCATGTGGTACTTCTGAGCTGCATTGCACGCTTGTTCTACTCCTTTAATGCTCTCACACCCCTCCTTGCTTTGATACCATGAAGAATTGTTTTAGGTAACACAGGTCCATGCCAAACAAAACATGAGCTCTAGTGGTGAGTAGAATAGTTGAAGCGCCAAGAATTGGATAAGTTTGGATCATGTAGTTTAAGAAACAAGGGAGATAATGTAGTGTGTGCTAGAGTGGAGTTGCGTACTTGAAAATGGCGGCTAGTCCACCAGACCCCGTCATCCCTATCGCACTGAAATCGACGGACGGGAAATTTACACATCATAGAACATAAAACCACACGAGACAAACCTCCAGAGACACCGAATCAGGTAACCCAGTGCTCAGGTCTCGACCGTCTAGAAAATACAACAATCATCTAAAACATTTCTAAATGATGCTACAGAGTGCCACTATCATCCGTCAACCAAAGAACCACACATCAGGTATTCCTTGGTACCAGAAAACGTTATTGAGTGCCCAAAGATCAGCCCCCAAGTAATGTAGGAAGCACACAAGATAGACTGGAAGAAAACGTCATCACATGAATGAAATTTCATGTGCATGACATGGGATCTCTTGATGTACCGGGATAGACCACTGAGTGTCCAGGTCTCGACCAGTAAGAAAGTCCTATCAACCATGAATGGGTCAACTAGGTTGCTAGTATGCATAAAAGCATCACACAGGCAGCAGTGTAGTTGCAGGGCACCATCGGGGTTAAACCATAAAGCCCTCGCTAAACGCTACCATGGGATAGACTAGTATAAACGAGGGTTGAAAACAAAGCACGAGAAATAAAAAGAATGGAGATTTTTAGTCTCAAATTCATTGGAAAGCGGATACTATGGGTGATAGGAGTTTCTTGGAATCTCCATCATGTGTCTGTTCCCCCCACCTCCTCCCCCACCTCCCCCTGCCAGCTGCACCAACCCACCTGTCAGATTGCGGCCCTCGGTTGCAAGGGCTGTGATCAAATGTTGGATTGAGGGGGGGGGGGGGGAGGGGGGCTGAAAGGCGGCGGTTGATGAAAGAATTGCCGACCGATGGACGTCGACTGGAACTTTTGTCATCAAACTTGCCCACACCCCTCCACCCTCCCCAACACGATCATCACCCTCCATCACAAGGGCTGGGATTGAGCGTTGCATGAACCATTTTACTATATTCAAATAACCTAGCATTTGCTACTTGGGCATTGAAAAAAACTGTTGGGAGGATGGGTTTTTTTTATATATGATTTTTTTTTGGACAAAGGTGGATGGGGCTCATTCTCCCAAGGTAGGAGTGAAGTGGGTAGTTTATTTTTCTTTCCTTAGTGGGAATGAGGGTCATGAGAAACTAGGGACTTGAGTGGAATTTTCACCGAATGGAGAAAGACAAAGTTTTGAGAATTTAGAAAATTGACTTCTTCTGTCTCATCTGCCCATACATCTTCAGAGGAAGGGGAAAATTAATAATCTTTATCTCCTATTCTATTCATACTTTGGAGGTGAAACAAGAAACCTATATTGAAAACTTTACCAACAATATCCAAGCGTGTTCTTTGTGACGTACTAGACGTACACAAGTCCCTACACTTTCCAAGTGTGCATTTCTGTCCTTACACAAATAGCCCACCGCGCGTCGCGACCTCGACTTTCACTCTGACGGTTGAAGGCAATTCGGCTAACTACCCTCGCCTTCTGACAAACCTTCTTGCATCTTCTGAAGACTTCGACCACTTTCGAGGACCTACAACAGAAGTATCACAACCTTTCGGTCGACTTATCAACGCATCGAGACATATCTTGATTTATAAAGATGCATCTTGCATCTTTGCCGTAGATCCTCGAAGCCCCCTGATTTCTCAGCGGAGCTTCTCGAATCCGACCACTCACGATGCGACTCCGCACGCGTCGATCGACGATTGACTCAACGACCCCGACTACGTCTCATTTGTAACTCGACACTTGTATATATGTGATCTCCCATTTCGACACTTGTCATCGAAGTACACTTACCGTTGGTTATAAATTGCTCAAGTTTCCCAAATTCTGAAATGTGTTCTGTCTCGCAACTTCTACTTGTTCACCATCTACACTTTCTTTGGCATAACACTTGGTATCAGAGCATAGGGGTGCTGGAGAGGCATCCGACTACTTTACCCATCCGGAGGACTACCTCACACAAGGCGTCAGCGCATCTCGCACGTCAGGAATTTGCAGACTTCACAACTACGAAGTGGAGCAAGCGAGCGCATCCAATGACCAGCAGCGGGTCTTTTCCGACGACTTTGGCGATGGAGGAGTAGAACATGCCTATGCATGCAAGCCCCAAAGCGGCAAAGAACACTGGTCTGGCAGGCTATGCAACAGCTAGATCAACCCCTACGGCTCCGACGACCAATCCGGTCGCGGATCCAATGGCGGTAAACCAGCCGCCTGTCCCAACCTTGGCGACGACAACACGAACGACAGGTGGCACCAGACGACAGGAGCAGATCAGCGAGGAACTAGCAAACCATATCTCCGTGCTCGAAGGGATTAACAGTCATCTGCTCCAACAACTCAACGTCGGGATGGAGGCTCTTCGCAACGCAAGTGCACAAGAGGCGATGATCATCGAGAGACATACCCAACTCTCGAGCGAATCCAAGATTCACCCGGTCCCTCCCAAACTGATCGATCCTGCAAATTCCAAGAGACCAACGGTTCGGATGTGGCTGACGAGTCTAGAGGTGTACTTCACCGTTGTTGGGGTCAACGACGATGAAGAAAAGATTGACCTCACGGCCTCGGCTTTGGCGTGGCACGACACTAAGTTGGTGGTCTGATCTAAAGGCCATCCAACGGCAGCAGGAGATCGGTGGGGCCTTGTCAATGGCCAACGACGCCCAGCTCATATAACCGATCGCAGGGGTTCTGCCCTTGGAATAGATCAACCTGCAATACCAAGACGTGCAGATGCCACCAACCGACTGGAATGAGTTCTCACACGTGATGCTCGCATGATTTTGACGACTGAACAAGAAGTCTAATGCTCGGTACAAGCTCCAAAGTCTCCGTCAATAGTCCAGCGTGGCGGAATACACACGGAGATTCTACAAGATCATTACTGATGCAGACGTTGCCCCCGACGAGCTCTATTTTCACTACAAAAACGGCCTCAAACGAGACATCCGATGAGCGCTTGTCATTTTTGGCATCCAAAACGACTTACCCTGGATGATCACAGCAAGAGAAAGAATTGAAAGTGCCGAATACAACGCTCAAATCCAGGAACCCTAAGGTTGGCAACCTCCCAACCACAATTATCGTGGAAACAGAAAAAGCCAGTTAGGGGACCCCTCGACTCCGATGGAAGTGGACACCATCAACCAGAGAGATACGCGCACCTGCTACAACTGCAAAAAAATCAGGCACATCAATCGCAATTGCTGAAGCAAGAAACAGGCCAAAAGGGGGGGGAATTCATAAAAAAAAGAGTCGGGAAACAGCAAAGGGCATGAGTGAAAGGCACGACTGATATCCGTGAGAAGCGATCTGCGCTGAATGATTGCTCATTGGAACGACCTACGATTCCATTGAGAGTTTCTGAGATCACAAGCAAAGTTCAATGAGGGGTGCAAGGACGGCCAGCCGACGATACTACTAAAAGTGCGACCCCGAGATTGCAAACGTTGCAGAACGGTACCAGCACTATTGAATGGAGGAGCTTCCCACAGTTTTGTATGCAATGACATGGTTCACAAGCTGGGTTTGCAGACCGAACCAGGGATGTTTGAAGGAAAACCGTCGCTGGGAGACTACAAATACGGAGACTCCGAGAACCACTACAACTGCAATTGGGAGATCTACCGAATGTAACGGTCTAGAGGTCATGTCCAATGAATGACCACGGACAAGATTTCTTATACCGGCATAATCCGCAGGTTGATTAGAACAGCGGTGATTTCTATGTGGAAATCGACGGCGCCAAGCGACAACTTCCGTGCATGGGACGGAAAACGACAACGGAAGCAGCAGAGGCGAAGTAGCAGAGGAATCCGTTGTAGCCGAAAAGCAATAACTCGTACATCCGATACCACTCATCGTGGCCAAATACTGCATACGGTGAGGAGCTCGTGCGTGGCTCGTGCATCTCAAGCCAATGGAGGAAGCGGCAGTGGAAGCAGCTAACTCATCACTCTCATCGGCCTCATCAGCCTCATCGACATTAATAAAGTTCGTGATGATATCCGAAGAGTTCACACCACTCATCCAAGAGTTTGCGGGCGTCTTCCCCGACGAACTTCCAAAAACCCTACTACGTTAACGGGACATCGACCATCGCATCGGGCTGAAACTGGGCAGTCGGCGCACAGTTCAAGGGGCCTATCAGATGAACGATCACAAACAGACCGAGCTGAAAATGCAGCTCAACGAGATGCTTGGTTAGGTGTTCATCCGTCCACGTCGCTAGACGCCGCACCTGTACTATTTGTGAAAAATAAAACTGGAAAAATGCGGATGTGCGTGGATTACCGGGTGTTGAACGATGCTACCATCAAGAACCGCTATCGTCTCCCCCAAGCCAATTTTTTTTACTAACTCGGAGGGGCTTAGATTTTCACCAAAATCGACCTACACGACGGTTAACACCAGATTCGCGTGGCAAACGTCAACATGAAGAAGACGGTGTTTCGAACTCATTACGCGTATTTTTAGTTCACCGCAATGTCGTTGGGACCTACAAATGCCCCGACGGCGTTTATGGCGGTGATGAACAATATGTTTCGCCCATATATCGACGATTTTGTCGCGATGTACCTCGACGGCATCTTGGTGTACAATCGCGCCACGGAGGAGCACGATGGACATCATCAAATTTTCCTTGAAGTTGACAAAGAGAGATTTTTCAAAAAACTCTTGAAGTGCAACTTTGGCCGCCGTTTGATCGAGTTTTCGGGTCACGTCATCAACGACGGGCGGATCACCATGGATCCGAGAAAAGTGGCAGCAGTCGTTGATTGGCCGACGCCGACCAACATTCAAGACGTTCAAGTTTTTCGTGGCTTATGCTATGACTACCAGCGCTTTGTACGAGATTACGCCCAAGTGTCAGGTCCTCTCTCCGACGTCACTCGAAAAGAAGATGAGTGGCGGTGGGGAGACAACGAACAAGAAGCGTTCACCGCTTTGGGGAACGCTCTCACCTTGGTGCCAGACCCACAACTAGCCGATCCAACGGTCGAATACATCAAGGCAATGGACGCCTGAGATCGAGCCATCGGTGTAGTCCTCCTACAAGATCATGGCAGCGGAGAGCAACCGGTCGCATATATGTCAGATAAACTACAAGGAACGGCACTCAACTACACCATGTACAAGAAGGAGATGCTGACGGTTGTACAGGTCTTCAAGACATGGTGATGCTTTCTTGAATTTCGCTGATGCATCATACTCACTGACCACCATGCGCTGAAATATTTGAAGACGCATCCAAACCTCAGTCAACGTCAAACCCGATGGATGGAGTTCCTCGAATCCTGGTTCAACGACAACACTAAATACCGGCCAGGCAAAACCAAACCAACGAACGCGCTCAATTGCTGACCAGATCTGATGGCTCAGGCAGCAACACTACAGCTAAAACAAGATCCGTATCTTGAGCAGTTGTTCACACGAGGCTAGGACCAACATTGCAGATACGACAAGGTAAAATTCTGGTATGATGCACCCTATTGGCGACGACGTTTCACTCGCCAGGTGGTCGTTCCCCCAAACGATGAACTTCGCCGCATGCTACTCGAGGAGTGCCACGACATCGGTCCAAGTGGACATTTTGGAGAAGACAAGACATTGAAGAAGCTGACGAAATACTACTAGTGGGACAAGATGCAATCCAACGTGGCTAACTTCTGCAAATCCTGCGACACGTTTCCACGACATAAATTTTGTCGCACGCGGCCTGGACGTGGACTTCTATAGTCGCTCCCCATTCCGATGGAACCATGGATTGACATCTCCATTGACTTCGTCAGAGGAATACCAGTCACACCTGAGGGATATGACGCAATCCTCATGGTTGTCTACAGGTTTTCCAAAATGTCTCACTTTGTTCCGACTACGACCACCGTCACCACCGAGGGAACAATGCGGCAGTTTTTAAATAACACCGTGTGGCTATACAACGTTGCGAGAACCATCACGAGCGACAGGGACGGTCGATTCACCAGCCGTTTGTGGCGCGAACTGATGACTCGCTGCTGCAGTAAAATCCAACTTTCAACGGCGTTCCATCCTCAAACCGACGGTGAAATTGAGCAGACCAATCAGACGCTCGAACAACTTATGCGAACATTATGCAAACCTCATGGGACGGATTGGGCACAAAAACTCCCAACCGCCAAAATCGCATACAACTCGGTGATCTCCACCACAATGGGTAAAACAACGTTCGAAGTGGTGTATGGTAAACTTCCCACCACACCAGCAGGACTCCACTGCCAAAGCAACATCTATGCGGTTGACGTTCAACGCCGTGACTTCTCCACCATCTCGGAAGAAACACGACAGACACTTGTGAAGACACAAGCGGCGATGAAACGAGCAGCTGATTGACATCGCAACGACGATGTTTTTGCTGCTAGCGACAAAGTCCTCAATTCGGCCAACATGAAACACCGTGGAGCCGACTGTTCGAAGCTCAAACCCCGACTGTTGGGACCGTATGGGATTGAGAGCATAAAACCCCCCATGGTTGCGCGACTCAAACTCCCCGACACTATGCAAGTTCATCAGGCGTTCCATATCAGGAGACTCAAACACTACTGAGACCCCAGAGAGAACTTCCCCAATAGGGATGTTCCTCCGCCTCCCCCTGTCCAAGTGGACAAAAACATTGAGTATGTCATCGAGGACATCCTCAGCCATCGACGACATGAAAAAAAAAAAGCAGAATATCTTGTCAAGTGGCACGACTACGACGCCGCGCATAACAGCTAGGAACCCTACGACAACCTTCGAGACGTCGATCACCTGATCGAGGGATATTACTGCCGTTGCTGGACCACATCTCTGCGCGCACCGGGACGTCACGCTAAAACGGGAGGGGGGGGGGGGAGTGTTATGTACCAGACGTAAACGAGTTCTTAAGCTTATTGAGTGGGCATTTATGTCCTTACAGAAATAGCCCACCGTGCGTCGAGACCTCATTTTTTTCTCCGAAGGTTGAGGGCGATTCATCGAACTACCATCGATCTCCAAAGAACCTTCTTGCATCTTCTAACAGCTTGGACCACCTTTGATAACATACAACAGAAGTTTCACTACCTCTTGGTCGACTTCTCGACGCATCTAGACATATCTCGATTTATACAAATGCATCTCGCATCTTTGCCATCGATCTGCGAAGCCCCCCAAGTTCGCGGCGGAGCTTCCCGAATCCGACCACTTACAAAGCGACTCTGCACGTGTCGGCCGACGATCGACCCAACGACCCTGACTATGTCTCATTTGTAACTCGACAATTGTCATAGAATTAAAATTACCGCTGATTCTAAGTTTCAAAATTCTCCCAAATTATTTATTTTTTTCTGCCTTGCAACTTCTACTTGTTCACTATCTACGCTTCGTTCGGAATAACATTCCCGTTTGATACCTGGGTCTGCTTAGTTGATTTGCTGGTGCAACTCTGTCGGCTACGTTTGTGGACCAAGAGAGAGGTTGATGTTCGAACGTGGATCCCGTCGCATTGGGTCAGCTTTCGAGTCGCGATTGGTCCGCCTCCGATGGCCTTGGGATCCGTCCAGGCAGTGGCAGCCCCGGGGAGAGTTTGGGGGGGGTGCAGTCAGGCACGGGTTGAGCGAGAGACAAATCATAGTGGCAAGGGGTACCCGGACGAGCAGCAGTTGGCGGACGAGGGTTTCGGGCGAGGGCTTGGGACGAGGGCCTGGGACGAGGGCCTGGGACGAGGGCGAGGGCTTGGGAAGGGGAACGGTTTGCTTACCGCAATGTCGACCGTGCATGTCCGCCCGACAGCGTTCTGGTGCACGTTTTTTCCGGCCGTCCGAGGCCCCCACGCGCGCTGATCATTCGGTGTGCATCATCTCCTCTCGACCTCCTCCTGTCAAGAGGCTGCAGTTGGTGGCGTCTCTCCTCGTCTCCTCCCTCGGGCGAATCGAAGCATGTTGCATTTCGACTCTTCCGCGCTGGTTCGCGATGGGGGGCCCTCAAGCCAGGTGTGGCCGGCCACTCCCAACGCCTGTGGGCGTGAGCCGCGCAGCCAGGCTCTGTCGTGGACCTACCGGAGGCAGCTGACACGTCGTGAACCCGAAGGGAGCCAGTAGAAGCGGCATAGCCTCTCTCTCTCTCTCTCTTCCTCTCTCTCTCTCTCTCTCTCTCTCTCTCTCTCCTCCCTCCCTCCCTCCCTCTCTTTGTGGCCGACTCAACATCCGCGGAGGAGACCAGGAGCGTCCGCACCCACCCCCCGCCCCGCTCGCGGCCCAGTCTTGCGCGCGCGCTTCCTTTTAGAAACGTTCTTCGCGCGCGTGCGTTCTCTGAGAAGTGGAGCGAGGAGACGCCGGCCGCTGCTCCCCGGTCTGCCCCGGAGCCCGCCGAACCTGCACGCCATGGATCCCGTTGACAGGCGGCCGTCTCCTCGCGGTACGTGCCGTCCTTCTCATCTGACACTGTTTTGTTTTCGTCGTCCTCCTCGTCTCCCTGCTCCACCTCCTCCCCCTCCTCCCCCTCCTCACCCTCCTCCTCCTGCTCCTCCTCCTCCTCCCCCCCCCTCC
>SZWC01006479.1:117636-139917 GCA_023375785.1 Penium margaritaceum
GGGGGGGGGGGGGGGGGTGGGAGACAGGGAGAGACCTTGTCGTCCACATTGATGATGATGATCGAAGGGGATTAGAGTGATAAGAGAGCTGAGCTGGCAACTGGCTTTCTGACGAGGGTGGTGTGGTTGCATCGTTGCCCTCCACATTCCGTGACAGATTGAGTGGTGCTGAGGTGGGAGTGTCTGTAGCGACGTGTGTGGTCTGGCTGTGTGTGACGGTGCAGACGTTGGCAGACGTGGACACGCTCTCGCGAGCACACATGGCTTCTTGGTCCATGGGGGTATTCCATGCATGGATCCATAATGACCATCCAGAGACTGGGAAGATCAGCGACGGCAAGCAAGCAAGGCCTTGGGCAGCATGGCTACTAGCACCAGTGTCATCAGCAACAGCGTCAACAGCAGTAGCAGCGGCGCCAGCAGCAGCAGCAGCAGCAGCAGCAGCACCAGTGAAGCAGGAAAGCAGAGGAGCAAAAGCAGCAAGCTTGGCCTGGCCCATTGTTGGGAGGGGTCAATGTGGGCGGAATCACTCTTGCAGCAGTCTGGCACAATCATTGTGTCCTGCTGCATGTGGTGCATGTGCGCAACCATGCTGACGACGGCACCTGCAGAGCATGCAGGGGATGGAGCTCATGCGCAGGTGGCCTACTTCAGCTAGTCATTGTCAGCTCTTGCTCTCTTTCTTTCTATTATGTTTTTAGCACGATAAATAGCAGCTCGATTGGCATAGAACATGAGCCGAGTTGTAAGCCGCGGTGCCCTTTGCAGTACGCTTGCAGGTAGGAAACAATTGAAAGAAAAAAACAGACAAATAATAACCTGGACAATTCTGTGTTGGCCTATGTCAATGTTTGAGCAAATCATGTTAGCTCCAGTCATATGCTAGAGGAGTTTCACACTATTGGTGCATGGGCTTTGAGCTGTTCCGATGTCACAAGGTACTGCGTAGTGAGCTTTCCGGTGTGTCCTGTCGGTTCAACAACTTCGACAGTCGACAGTGACACGTCTTTCATCCTAGCCGCCTAGTCTACTTGCTCATGTCTGAGAATTTTCTTTGCAGTTGAGACCACATCCATGGCATCTCTCGCTTGGTGTGACTTGTCACTTTCTCCCAGATCACCACACAAGGACTAGCTATGAAACTTCCTAGTAACTACGTTTAGTCCTCTCTAGATGCCGGAGCATGTAGCAAGAGTTGAGTGGCCAACGAACTTCAACACTCCCCCATGACCCGCAGAAAAGCAACCCACACACGTATGAGAGAATCACAAGAGGTGAGAGAGAGAAAACACCGACAGTCAACCAAGATCATGCTGACTGATGAGACCCACAGAGTGAACAACACTTTTGAAGACGTTTTGGCTGAGGGCTTTAGTGAGAAAGTCAGCTCTCTGCGATCGAGTATCCACCCAGGCGACTTGGACGATGCCAGCAGCAATGCATTCACGACCAAAATGATGCTCCACATTGATATGTTTGGTGCGTGAGTGATGCATGCCACTATTTTCAGCAACGGCTTTTGTGCTTTGGTTGTCGCAGCGCAAAGTGATGCAGTGGATGGGAACACACAATTGTTGGAGCAAACGACATAGCCAGACAGCTTCACACGTGCCTACACCAAGAGCGACATACTCAACCTCAGCAGTGCTGCGTGCTACATACCCTTGCTTGCCACTCTTCCAGGAGACTGCAGTGCCACCAACCAGAAAGATGTATCCTGTACGGCTGCGAGCATCAGAGTCATGCGCCGAGTCACTGTCAGTGAAGCTGTCAACTACGACCGAGGGCTGTGCACGAAAGTGCAGCCTAACATGAGGGATGGTGAGAGCATATCGCACCACTCGCAATGCTGCCTCGAGGTGATGCTCGCGGGGGCACTGAGAGAACTGAGACAAAAATTTCACAGCAAAAGCCACATCCGCGCGTGTGGTCGTAGCAAGATACACTAGGGAGCCGATGACGCGGAGGTAGTCGGTCACGTCAACTGTCTCCCCCAGCTTTGAGAGCTCCTGTGACTTCAGGAGGGACTGACCAGCGGGTGTCATGGGTGTGGATGCTGTGGGGATGAACACAAGGAGTGGAGCGAAACGCTCCCCGAGGCTGCGCACATATGCAGCCTGATGCACATAAATGACGCGACGTGCACGGTCCCGCTCTAATTCCATCCCTAGAAAGACACGGGCTGGACCAAGATCCTTCATCTTGTATGCTGCTTGAAGCAAGGACTTGGTGGCCGTCACAGAGGCAGCATCGGGAGAGGCAATGAGAAGATCATCCACGTACACAAGAATGGCAATGAGTGGTTTGGTGGGGGGCCCAAGAAACAGTGCCGGATCTACGACACTCTGTTTGTAACCCCCTTTCTCAAGGGTAGATGTGATCTCTTGGTTCCAACACCGCGGGGACTGTTTGAGGCCATAAAGAGCCTTGCGCAAGCGCCAAACCCGGTCGGTGCCATCAAAGAAGCCGGGTGGTTGTACCATGTAGATCTCTTCATCCAACTTGCCGTGTAAAAAGGCATTGTTGACGTCCATCTGCTCAAGCTCCCAGTCGTGCTGAGCAACTAGGCGAAGGAGAGCCCTGGCAGTGGTGTAACGACCGACTGGAGCGAAGGTCTCGTCAAAGTCGACACCGGGGATCTGAGAGAACCCTTTGGCAGTGAGACAAGCCTTATATCGTTCAACTGTGTTGTCCGGATTCAACTTACGACGATACACCCACTTGGCAGCAACAGCCTTGCGGCCCGGTGGGAGGTTGAAAAGCTCATACACGTTGTGATCAGACAGAGCATCGAGCTCGGCCTTCATGGCGTGCTCCCATAGCTGGGAGTCGGAGGCTGTACGAGCAGCCTGCACAGTCAGTGGTTCAGGAGGAAGGGGAGAGAGGCCAGCGGCAACGAAACACGAGGCAATATACCCAGCTACACATGAAGACAGAGCAGAGTGGAACTCCTGTTCGACAAGAGAGTAGCCAAGTGCGGTGCTGGGGTGTACGACAGACGCTACTGTAGACAGGCCAGAGGTGGTGAGACCAAGTGCGCGAAGACCGGGGTCACCTGAGATGACAGGGTGAGACTGCGAAGGCAGAGCCCACAGACGCCCAACGCGCGTGTAGGGTGAGACTGGGGGAATGGACGAAGTACGTGTAGAAGGGGGGGCAGCGGGAGGAGGCGGCGCAGGAGAAGAGGAAGAGTCAAGAGCTGGCTCTGAGGCAACGGGTGAGGTAGCAGTAGGAGAGCCAGGTGGAGGAGAAGAGGACGAAGCCACGGGAGAGACCGCGGTAGGAGAGTCAAAAGATGGCCTGGGTGAGGCCCGGGGAGCCGTGGATGAGGAAACGGATAAGGGAGGACTCTGCCCGGAAGAGACAGAGGGGTCCGAGGGACGCCTCGAGGGGAGAACAGCAGGCCCAGAGGGCAGAGAACCACCCCCATCCCGAAAGGGCGGAGAAAGGGACCCGCCGAAGCAGGGAGAGTCACGTTCAAACAGGTGTTCAAAGAAGAGGGCATCACGAGACTCAATGACACGGCAGCGGGAAGGGTCCCAGAAGCGCCATGCCTTGGAGAAGGGAGAGACACCGAGAAAGATGCACAAACGACCGCGAGGAGATAGTTTACCATCACGTTGGTCAGTGGGCACCCAGACGGAGGCAAGGCACCCCCATACGCGGGCAAGACGGAGGTCGGCACGGCGTCCAGTCCATCGCTCAAAGGGGGTGACTGTGTGAGGAACGGGCCCATGTGGAATGCGGTTCCACACCCAAGTCATGTAAGACATAGCCTCAAAGGCAAAAAGAGAAGACTGGCCAGAGGCAGAGAGCAAAGAACGAACCCCGTCCGCAAGAGTGCGGTTCCAGCGTTCAGACACACCATTTTGTTGTGGTGTGTAGGGAGTAGAGAATTCAAGTCGCACACCACGGGACTCCAGGAAGCCAGACGTAGGACCAAGGAACTCACCACCCCGTTCGCTGCGAAAGACGCGCAAGGACCGGAGGCAGGCCCGCTCGGCCTGCGGGAGCCAGGATTCAAGGACGTCGGTAACTTCGCTCTTGTGCCGCAGGGCAAAGACCCAACGGTAGCGAGAGTGGTCATCAGTGAGGCACAGAACGTAACGCCCAAGGTTACCAAGGAACTCCTGGGGCAACGAGCCCATGACATCGGCATGCACCATGTCAAGTGGGTGGGAGGTAGTGGACTCAGAGGTGGAGAAGGGTGAGCGGTGCATTTTGCCACTCGCACAGTCAAGGCAGGTGGATGTGCAGGGAGGAGAGAAAGTGGCAGGGTCAAGGCCGTGTGCAGGCTGAAGGCGAAGGAGGCGCTGGATTGCGGCAGTGTGAATGTGACAAAGGCAACGATGCAGGAGATCAGCATGATCAGGCGACAGTGAAGGAGCGACGTGAACAAAGGCAGATGCAGCGGAAGGTGAGGGCAACATGAGAGGCACACGGAACAAGCGATCACAGCGCAAGCCACGGAGAACGACACGGCCAGAGGAACGGAGTGAGATGGAGGCAAGGCCGCGGCTGGACGAGAAGTCCATGCCCTGATCATCAAGGGTGGTCACAGAGAGCAGACTGACTTCAAGGTCAGGGACGTACAAAACATCGGGCAGGTAGACAGTGCCTCCGGCGCCAACGAACCGGACGACACCAATACCTTGAACAGGGAGAATCTGGCCAGAGCCAGTTCGTACAGAACACACAGACTCAATAGGCCCAAGGGACATGAAAGACAAACGACAAGAGGTCATGTGATGTGTGGCCCCAGAATCAATGATCCAGAGGCCAAGTGAGGCACGAGTGGAAGGAAGGACCAAACAGACACCCACAATGCCACGGACAGGGGGAGAGGTAGACTGTCCAAGACGTGCGTGTAACGTGTGAGACTGCTAGTGTTCAATCCAAGCACGATCATCAGGCAATTCCCCTTGCACACCACCAGAGGCAGGACCACGGAGTGTGACATCCGACTCACAGGAGGAGACACAGGACTGGCCACTCATACTCTCACCTCCCTAAGAGCGAAGATGGAGAAGTTCGGCCAAGCGACGCTCAAGAGTGCGCTCCTCGTCTCGGCGATCAGAGGAACGCTCGGAGAGGCGGTCAGATGAGCGGTCGGAGTGGTGGCCATCATCACGAGTCCAGTGAAGAACGGAGTAGTGGGATGATGGAGGTCCGTAGTAAGGAGGGCCGGATGGTGGTGGCACCCAACCCCAGGGGCTAGGGACAGGCGGCGTCGGCTGAAGAGGAGCTAGTGTAGTAGTCAGGGCCGAGGCGGATGAGGAGGATGAAGAAGGCGCGACTGTCACGGTGGCGGTAGCGAAAGAAGCAGTGACACCGGTGCGGGCCCAATGAGCACGCATGGAGGAGGCAAGGCGTGCATCGTCACGTGGAGCAGGACACTTGGGAGCAGAGTGACCAGTGGCGCCGCAGTTCCAGCAGGTGACATCAGCGACAGAGGAGCCAGACCCCTTGCCGCCACGCCCTCCCCACGCCCTTTGCCCCCACGACCACCACCACGGCTGGAGTTAGAGCCATTGCCCCCTCCGCGGGGGGCAGCTTGCGTGGAGTGGACTGAGGACTGAAGAGAAGAAATGGTGGAAGGTGTTGCAGTGGAAGCAGAGGGTGAGGAGGTAGTGATTGCTGCAATGGCAGCACGATGCAGGCGCTTGTTCTCGAGAGCGTTCCACCAGTCAGTGAGACGTGTAGCAGTGAAGTAAAAAAGGGGACCAATCCCCGGTGGGGAATCAGCAGGAACAGGTGCAGAGGCAAGGCGCTCAAGCTCTGCTTGGGAGACATGGAGATACAGGTCAGACAGCTCAGGGATGAGGCTAGAGACAATGGACAAGCATGCGGAGAGAGGGCCTAGGGCGGCCTTCCCAAGGTCACACATCAAGCGAAGGCTGCGTGCCCAGTACTCATCTGCTGTCTCATCCGCTCGCATCTGCAACGTGTTGAACTGAACAGTGAGTGCACTTTCGGCGGCATGCCCAGTGACAGTTTTGCGACGGCGGATGAGCGCATAGGCACCCACTGGGTCTGCGTAGGTGCCTCGGATGGGGTCTGCATTGTACATACCAATATCATCCAAAAGATTTTCGGGGCCGGCGTTGATGAGGGCCCGCACAACACGTGCAGCCTCTATAGGCTGAGGCACAAAGGATGGCTTGGCAGGTGAGAAATACTCCCACAGAAACTCACCCTGAGCCCACGCGCTAAAGCGCGTCTCCCAGGATGTGAAGGTGAGCTTGGAGGTGAATTGCGGTGGCGGTGTCTCAAAATCTTTCTGCCGCGTTGGTGGGAGGGTACAAGCAGAGGCCGTTGCGGCTGAGACAGTTGGAGAGGAGGCGTTGGCAACGCCGCCTGCAGGTGATGCTGATGAGTCTGCAGACCCTGACTAGTCAGCAGGAAGCACTATAGCAAAGGCTGGGACAGAGCCGAGGCGCTCAAGAACTAACGCAGCTACTCTTGCGGCTAACTCCTGCTGTGCGTCTCGCTCACGGTCAAGCTCATCTTGCGCTTTTCGGCGCTCAGCCTGTGCTTTACTAAGGGCTGCTTGGAGGGCCTCTAGCTTTTCGTCTGGCCCAGGAATAGTGAAAGGTGAGAATACTAGAGCTAGAATGTCAACACAGATGAGAGGAGAAGGAAGGGAGTGGGGAATGCAAGGGTGAGAGATGGACTCACCGAGCTAGTAACGTTGCAGCAGGGCGAAGAGAGGAGCCACCACGGTTGCTGCTCAGGAGAAGAGCACTGCCACCCATCCTGCAGCTGCCACAGTCAAGCACAGGAGGCCAGTAACAGAAGCTTCGGCCACCGTCGCAGATGCAGAAGCAACGAGGACCCCCGTAGCAACGTGTGGAGTCAGCTCCCGTGGAGCACCTGTGGGGGTGAGAACAACTGTGGCTGTGGAGGCTCGGATGGAGCCGACGGCTGCTGTAGTGGCGTCGGTGGCAGATGAGGCAGCAGTGGCAACGGAGACTGCTGCTGCTATGACCTGAGTGGCGATGTTTGCAGTGGCAGCGGTAAGCAACGTAAAAGGTGCTGCTGCGTGCACGTAGGCGTCGGTGGCTCGACCCACGACAGTCTGGTTGGGAGCCCTGCAGGCAAGAGCAGTGGCAGCAAAGGTTTCTGCGGCCGCTGCTGCTGCGTCAAGAATGGCCCCCGCAAGGCCGATGGGGTCTGTCTGAATTGGGAGCACAGGGATGACGCCTGGTACTTCCGGTGCTGGTGACGGTTCAATAGATGCAGTAGCGACGTGGGACGGACCGGCGGTGGCGTTGGCGGTTGGTGCAGAGGTCGAAGGTGGAGAGTTGGGTGGCGGTTGCATGATGAGTGGACGAGGAGGTAACAGTGGCAGGTCGTCCGCGGTGTACACCTGCCGATTGATCTCTTCCTCTCGTACAGCTGCTGCCCTCTCCAGATCTGCTCGCCAGTAAGAGGAGTCGAGCATGTGAAACCAGAGTGGTGCATCGTTGTCTGGAGGTGTAGGAGGGTAGTGGTCCAGCGGTTCCTCCCACCTGTGGTCGGCGTAGCGGGCTGCAGTGCAAGGAGAGTCAAGAATCTCGTCCGGGGGCCCGTCCAACGGTGGTGAATCCAGGGTGACTACTGCAAGTCACGGACACGGAATGGCCGGCAGCTGAGAGAGCAGCTGAGCGTGGAGAGCAGGTAAGAAGGGGCAGGGTGCAGCAAGAGCCCGTGAGGTATGCAGACAAGGCGGGTGGTCCGAGGACCACAGATGGCCTAGAAGCTAGCTAAGAGCAGCTCTAGATTAGGGGCACCCAAGTGCGGTTGAGAGTGACCGCGAAAAATGGCTGAAAGCTGAGTGAGAAGCTGAGCGTGGAGAGCACGCGAGAGCAGCCGGGTGCAGCCGGGGCTCACCGGGGGTAGAGACGGCAGTAGGTGCGTCTGAGCACCACAGCCGGCCTCGAACACAGCCAAGAGCAGTTGTAGATCATGAGCACCCGAGTGTGGTTCATAGTGACCGCGAAGAATGGCTTAAAGCTGAGTGAGCAGCTGAGTGTGGAGAGCACGCGAGAGCAGCCGGGTGCAGCCGGGGATTGCCAGGAGCGGAGAGACGGCAGGAGGTGTGTCTGAGCACCACAGGCGTCCTCGAAGGCAGCTGAGAGCAACTGCGGAGAGGATTGGGACGACTACGGGTAACACACGGGCCGAGAGGAGTGCCAGCGGCTTGGGGCAGCAAGAGTCCCCGAGCACGTGTGAGCGGGTGAGAGAATACCGTAAGGGCCCGGGAGAAGGGCGATAGCCTCCATAGATCACGAACGGCCGAGTGAAGCAGCTGAGAGGGCTGCTGCGGGCTGGGAGGAGGTGAGATCCGAGAGCAACTGCGAGAGTAGCTACGGTGATGCGTGGACCACAGGTGATGTGGGCCACGGAAGACTCCAAGGACCAGGACCGCCGAGCTGTGAGCTTTAATTCTCACCGCTCTGATACCAATAGTTACTAGGAAGTTTCATAGCTAGTCCTTTTGTGGTGATGTGGGAGAAAGTGACAAGTCACACCAAGCGAGAGATGCCATGGATGCGGTAACTTGCTTGCAAGGTTGCACACTCAACCAAGATAATAGAAACGGGGGGGGGGGGTTGCGAGCAAGACTAGTACCGGTGAGCACTCACGTACCACGAGCATCAAACTCGGGTGAGTGAGTGCCGCCACCCGGGGGTCGAGCCCGACCGCTCGGAATAAACCGAGGGCGGCTACTCACTGATGCATAGTCAAGACCGGCATGGTGTCCCCCTAAGGATCAGCACCCGGGAAATATGCAGCTCCCCCACCAGATGCAAGGCAAGATAAAATGATGCAGGGCATGGCAGTGAGAATGTACGGGCCCTAGCATCTACCGCATCACAGAGAGTCATAGAAAACCATAGAGAGTCATGCAATGGTCACGTTCGTGCCCGGGGGCACTCCTGGGTCCAGCAGCAGCAGCATCTTGATGGCTTCATGGGCCTCATCTAGAATGGGCACATCGGATGCTTCTCCAGGTGGGACCATTGTCATTTAATCTGTAGAGAGTGTGTGAAGGGTGTAAGAGGCAAGAGGGCATAGAGTTGTGAGTGGCCAACGAACTTCAACACTAAAGTCGTCTAGCATGTTGGTTATGAGTGTAATACACTGAAGTGACCTTTGGACTCTACCCACACACACATCATCACTGCAGGTGATTAAACTAGAGGGCACAAATGCTCATGTACCCATGGTTTCGGTCGTTATATCCGTGGTGTCCATAGTACCAAAAAACCGGACAGCGGTGTCCAGAGTCGAAAACGGAAAGACGGTGTTGTCCATAGTCTAAAACAACATGAGAGCGGTGCCCATGTTTTTTGTCGTGCAAGCGAAAACGGAAAAAAAAAGACAATTGTACCCACGCCCTCAAAGTCGGACTTCACCGAATTCGAGGGCGAAGTGGACGACGCTGACACTGGCATCGCCGATGTCAGAATTAACCCTGTCGCGAGTTTTGGAGGTCACAAGTGCGAACTCCAAAACTCGCGACAGGGTGCGCCACATCTCGCAAACCCCTCCAATAACCGACAAACCCTCTAGTTACACTGTGGGATTTGGTTTTTTTTTTTACTTAGCCGGGCATCTGCCAGGCCTCGCGGTAGTGTGGCCCGGCAGATTCCCTTTCTTGTATCACACGTGCGCCGCATCTCGCAAACCCCCCCTAAGATCCGACAAACTCCCTAGTTTAACTAGGGGGTTTGGGTTACATTTTTTCACTTGCTCAGGCACCTTCCGGGTCCCGCGGTAGCGGGGCTCGGCAGATGCCCTTTCGTCCATCACAGCGTGCGCCAAATCCTGCAACCCCCTCCAAACCAACGACAAACCCCCTAGTTTACATGGGGGGTTTGGCATGGTCATCGCGAGCTCGCATGGAGGTTTCGCTGCGAAACTCCTTCTGTGAGCTTGCGAGGACCGGCGAAGCTCAAAGTAAAAAAACTTCAAATGAGATATATACATGAAATATATATATCAGCTGTGCCCGCTTTCCCTCGCACGACGAAAAACATGGGCACCGTTGTCATGTCGTTTTCGGCTATGGACAGCGCAATCTTTCCGTTTTCGACTTTGGGCACCGCCGTCAGTGCGTTCTTCACTATGGACACCGCAGCTTTATCTGGCGAAACGATGGGTATATTAGTACTCCGTCCAAGAATGGATTAAAGCTATCGAGTGCAAAACTGTGATGCATCATGGAGCGCACCGTGGTGGCGACATCATGAAGCTGTTGTTGGTTATGGGTGTAACTAGTGGTGTTAAATCGAGTTGGAGACCAGTCTCGGTCTACATTGTCTCGATTTTTTCTCGTCTCGTAGTCTCGTATTGCACCACTCAAGAAAATCTTGTATTGTCTCGCACAAGACGAGACGAGACCGAGACAAGTCAAGTGTCATGCGAGATCGAGACGAGATTCTCGTACCGAAGTGGAATCTCGTTTTTTTAAGAAGCATGCCACGTGTAGAGAACCTGTCAGAAACACTCCTGCGCTGCATACTCATTGTCAAGCGACAGTTGTGGAGGGTCAACAAGAATAACCGAATTCAAAATAGTCATAATATTTTTTTATACAAACTCATGAGCTTGTCGTCAGTTTACATCGTTGACTTGGTGAATAGTCCTTGCTTCATTGCCGACGATGGTTAAATGCACTAGTCGTGTTTCTTTGTTCAATTCCACTTTGTCTGCTGAAGCACTTCTGTGTCTAGCGGTCAATACTTGTAGTCGTTGCACAAGGTGGCAGCGTAGATTCTTATGTTATCCTCATTGCATGTCCACATATAAAGTTTTTGTGATTTGACATGCAAATGGGTGGGTCTGAACATAAAACAAGGCTAGGTGTAGTTGTTTGCGAGAAAAGCATTCATGTGGTCGGAATGTAGTCCGCCACGAGCTAGATGCGTTCCAGCTGTCTGTTTTATCATGTAGCTTGTCCCTCACTGTGGTCTACAATGCGAGATTTTATTGGAGGTGAGCGAGACCGAGACGAGATCGAGACAGTCAAAACACAAATCAATACGAGACCGAGATTTTCTCGTTCGCTAAACCCGAGACGAGACATATCGAACCGGAATAGAAAAAAAACCGAATTCGAGATCGAGAAATCTCATCTCGATCTCGATTTAACAGCCTTAGGTGTAACACATGCAAGTGACCTCTTGATTCTACTCACACACACACACACAAACACACACACACACACACACACACACACACACACACACATCATCATCACTACAAATGATAAGCCTTGATTGAGGCTCTCAAGTGCAATACTCTGACGCATCATGGGGCACCCAGTGGTGGCGACATCGTCAATTTGTCAAGTGGTGGCCACATCGTAGGCAGTGATAGACAGCCGACACAAGCACCCTGACGCACAAGAGTCGCTCATGCTGGAGCCATGGCAACGGGAGCGGCAAGAGGTTAGAAACCACGTTGGAACCACAGTTGAGAGAGAACTTCAAGTGAGTGCATAAGGAGTGAAGTGATAAGAGCCAGTTGACCGGGCCACCCACGCAAGACTCTAGACGCGGGGCCCGGACGCCACACATGGATCGAACCCCGACCCTGGAGCGAGCGAGCTCCAGGCGGTTTCTCACACGCTGGTATAAACCGGACGTGTGGTCCTAAGGGATCAAAAACCTGGCTCACTAAGCAAAAAGCATACAAAGAGCAAAACCTGTCAAAAATGGGGTCATCCGGCTCAATCATAGGTCCACAGGATCAGGCATGGAGAAAGTATCAAATGCGTGCGCCGATCATCAATCCAACCTCATCATGTAGAAATTAGGTGGCCAGCTGTCCACGATTCAAGTTTCGGGCCGACCCAACGGTCGGATGGGGAGAAATGAGTTTCTGAAGTTTCCGGGGTCATATATGACAGGAATTTGGGCCAGGGCTCCATGCCTTCGTCTCAAAAGGAAAAAGGGCGAGAGGTCCAGGGTCAAGACCAGCTGAAGACAATATCCAAAAGGTCCCTTGGTACTAGTACTGCATTGCCAGAGTGTGCTGACTAGGATAGATGGATGTGGCCTTACTTTTTAGGTGAGGTGTGATCCTCTTTATGGTTTGGTGTGCTAGGCATGGACACATGGCAATCTACCATGTGATTGTGCGTGAGGTGACCACTAGGAGTGTGACATGAGAGCATGCTCTTGCTCTCTAGGTCGTGTGTGAGTGGACAGCCTGATTGCTAAGCTGATTGCCTCTCTAGTGTGAGCTTCTAGCGTGGTGTGAGTAAGACTTGGCCTCCATGGCCAAGGAGTGTGGCTTGTGAGAGGGCAGACTTGCCCATGCTCTTACTACTTATGTAATTCCTTGTTTTGAGTGATGCAACAAGTATTCAAGAGTCCATCCTATCCCCTTCCATGCCCAAGTGCTCACTGTTCAATTGCTGCCCATCTCTCCAAGATCCAACACTTGGTATCCGAGCTAGATTATGCCAGTTTCAGACAGCGCAAGCCGTCACTTTGACGATGTCGAATCGGGGTCAAACCAATACCAAATTTGACAATTGAATAATGGATCGTCAAGTTTGCAAGACAAGATTTCCAACGAGTCCAAGATTCCAAAGATCCAACGGTCAGATTGTGGATTATGCCCAAAACAAGGTCAGCCTGTGCAACTTCCTTCTCTTGGAGTAAGACAGTCGCCTTGTGCTGGCCATAACTCCCTTGTTTCTTTGTCAAAATTTGAAAGAGGCATATAAAAATTGTAGTATTTTTCCTAAGATTTCCAGGGGTGTGATTTGTTTTACGTTCCATCGGTACATTTAGGAGAAATGCCATTTACAAAGTCGCTGGTCTGAGTTGGAGTAGGGGCAGTGGCATACCCAGTTTTCAAGAGGGCAGATCTCTTAAAATCCTCTGTTGATGACCATGTTTAAGGTGTCTATCTGCAAGATTTTGAGCTGAATTTTCCAGCGGTGGGTTCAGTTTTTCATACTTCCCAGTCTGCTCGTATCCACAGTCCAGTTTCTTTCAGGAAGTTTTCTGGCAGAAGCAGCAGCAGAAGCAGGGGTAGCGTCACCGTCCAAGGACAGGGTTGAGCATGACCAAAGCTCATATGACAGCAGCAGCCATTGTGACAGCCGCCCAGCCTCTTGAGAGGCTGAAAGGACGTGCCAAGTTTGCCTTTTGGAAGATCCGCACCCGCCTTCTCTTGGAGGATCGGGGCTTGTGGGAGGTGGTAAGCGGCGAAGAGCCAGCTCCAATTCCGTAAGAAATGGGCACCACCGCAGCGCAGGTGGTGACGGGGAAGACGCCGCAGAAGGATGCAGCCGGTGTAGGTTCATCTGCAGTTACAGCAGCAATGTCTGAGGAGTGGAGGAAGAAAGACAGGCATGCCTACAAGCTGCTTTTCAACACCATCTCCAACCCGCATCTCCAATATATGAGCGAGACGGCACGACAAAGGAGGGATGGGAGGCATTGTGCAAGAAGTATGAGAGTAAGGATCCAACCTTCCTCATTCTTTTGGAGGAGAACATGATGGCATTGAGGATGGAGAGTGGTGAGGGAATGGAGGTGTATCTAGACAGGGCCAAGGACCTTGCTAAGCAGCTGAAAGTAGCCGGGAACCCTACTGAGGAGACTCGTTTCATCCTCCTCTTGCTGAGGGGTCTCTCCTCAAGCTACGACATGGTGTGGGAGACGCTGGAGTGCCAGCCTACTCTCGACCTTGACTTCATTTGCACTCACCTGGTGCAGGTGGAGCTGCATCGCAATAGAGTCAAGCGCAACGGCGGTAGCAACGGGACAGAAGCAGCCTTTGTGGCCATGGGGAACCGCAACCAGTAGCAGCAGCCAGGGCATCAGAGAGGGAAGAAGAAAGGCAAGAGCCAATACTGCCAGAAAGAGGGACACTACAAGAAAGAGTGCTTCAGGTTCAAGAGGGACCAGAAGGAGCAGCAGCAATAACAGAAAAGCAACAGTCTCCATAGCAGCAACAACAGTCTCCACAACATCAGTCACAGTAGCGTCAACAACAGCAGCAGAACCATGCTGGAGTGCGCCAGTTTGGCAACATGAACTTGGCCAAGCAGGTGCTGGACCGCCTCTTCATGGAAAAGTCCGACATGTCGCAGGTGGAGAAGGCAGACCTAGCATGGTACAAGGACTCAGGGTGCACCAAGAGTTTGACGCACCAGAAGGAGTGGTTTACGCAGCCGTTGTCCATCCCTGCCCTCCCATTGCACTTGGTGATGATCGCATGGTGTATGTTGAGGGGATAGGGATTGTGGAGATGTGGTTGGAGACCCTACGTGGCATGGAAGTAAGAGTGTTCCATGGAGTGCTGTATGTACTTGATGTTGTATTTAACCCTCTCTCCATCTCCTCTCTCACTAACACAGGACTACGTGCCATCTTTGACATCGACTACGGCTACATCCTCAATAAAGACACGGGGAAAGAGCTGGCCGGATCGGTGAAGGAGGGCGACATGTACCGGCTGCTTGGGGCAACCAAGCTCCTGCGTGAACAGAGCTTTGCAGCAGTGGTGCATGCCACAGATGGCGAGATCTGGTATGCACGCTACGACCACATCGGCATGCACACTTTACAGCAGCTGCAGACAAAGCAGATGGTGCGCGATCTGCCGACCATGTCCAACTTCTAGCAGCAGTTGTGTATCGACTGTTTGGAGGGGAAGCAGCACCGTGAGGCATTCTCTGGAGTAGGAGACTGCTCTAGAATGAGGTGCACATTCATGTGAGTGCATGCACCACATAGGCTCGTGGTAAAGTTTTGCTCATTTACATGCCTTTAGCTTAGTGAGCCAGGTTGCCTATCCTTCGGGACCACACATCCGGTTTATATCGGCGTGTGAGAAACCGGCTGGAGCTCGTTCACTTTAGGGTCCGGTTTGATCCCTCGGTGGCGTCCAGGCCCCACGTCGCGAGCCTCACGTGGGTGGCCCGGTCAACTGGCACTTAGCACGTTGCTCTTACTCACTTGTTCGCTTCTAGCCATTCTTACATGAAAGTGATCATGTCCCGATCCATGGTTTCATGCATCACCATCCGCCTGCTTGATTTCTTGCTTATTCTAGCAACCTAAGCTACCTACTGGTATCAGAGTAGGAGGAAAGCATCCCTCCACACAAACTTTCCCGAGGCCTCTTCGGGTCACATCCACATGGCGGGTGATCTGCATAAGCAACTCACACACGTAGGCTGTGTCTATGGCCACAACTGCAACATCTACTACAGCTCTCACACAGAGTCACGACCATCACAGTCACTCCCTACGCGGTTGTCCGCTCCCGTCTTTGTGGCGGCTGCAACAACACCATTAGGATTTGCTCATCTGTCGTGCTACGGCCAACGCTGCTCCCACACACGTTGGCCACGTTGTGGCCATTGTAGCCGCGTCTCACGCAGTAGTTGCCTGTGCGCATCCCCATCGTGGTGTCGGCGGTAGCAGCGACATCTCCTGTTGTTCTAGATACCCTCCTTGGCTGTGCTGCAGCCAACAGCAGCCGTATTCCTCGATGCCACATGGTTGTCCAAGCGTATTCAACTTGGGCTACATGCTACCGCTTATCACTCAGCTGCCAGCACGGGTCTTAGCAGTGGTTACGGCCACTACTTTCCTCACACACGTTGGCCACGCAATGGCCAACGCAGCTGCGTCTCACACAGCGGCCGCCAGCCCACATTCCCACTTGGGTGTCACACACCGGCCGCCAACCCACATTCCCACCCGGTAGCAACAACATCTCCTGTTGCTATGCGAACTCTCCTTGGCTGTGCTATGGCCACAGCAGCCGCACGTCTGCCCGAGCCCTTCTCACCGTGACTATTGCAACAGCTGCCCGTGGTCACTGCCGTTGTGTTGTGGTCATTGCAGCAGCAACAACAGCAGTAGTGGAGCAGCATCTGCAGCGGACCTCGCCGCTCATCGCTCTGCTCTGCGACTGCTTTGCAAGGTAGCCGGACACCTAGTGCACTGGCCTCCCCACCTGAGACGGAGCCCATCCCGACTTCGTCCACGGCTGCACATGAGCGCGACCGCCTCGACGACAAGATAGTGTACTACAAGAAGAGGGCAGCGAATGAGGTGTGCTTGAGGGTTTGCCGCAGCAATCCGGGGTATCATTCTGGTGAGGACTTCGACCCTGCAGAGTACTATGAGCGGGAGGAGGCCAGGGTGTATGCGGCCTACTGTCATTCTGCCATCGACGACTCACCGACGGTGCAATACGCACCACCGCGTGATCACCGAGCTCTTCAATCTCTGGTAAGCTCACCCGTTTCCCATAGGACTTGTCAGCAGCATCGATGTGGTCTTGACAGTTGCTGCCATCTCCACCTTTTCAGACGCCGTGCTAACGGGAGTAGCCTTCCTCATTGTCTCCGCGTCTGCCACTGTTTCAGTTGTGGCATCCTCAGCATCAGCGGCTCTGCCACCTTTGTTCTCACTACGCCGTCAGGCCTGGTAAGCCTTTTTTTCTCTATTGTCCTTGCCCCTTCAGCACTGCATATGCGTTGGCGTGTTGTGCATCCAGGTCCGTTTCCTTGTAGCAGAGTCCTGACACACCCATCACACGTATCCCACCCCCACTGGAGCAAAGAAAACTGTGCAAAATTTTCTCGAAAAGTTCACGTTGCCGGCATCATGTTGGTCGACAATGACCAATATGCTACTTTGCAAGCTGAGCTGCAACGCGAGCGCAATGCTCTGCAGTCACAGGTTGCACTCACTAAACATCGCATTGCATAGGAAAATGCACGAGATGAACAAGCTGAATAGGAGACTCTTGCACATCACATTGCTGATTTGGTTTTTAACTGCCTTCAGCCTACATTTCATGGTACACCTTTTGCCTCTGCTACTGTTAGCATTGCTGTTGCATTCTCCACCTCATCTGCTTCCACATCTGCCACTACTGGCTCAAACTCCTCTGATCCTCTTGCAGTCGCAGCCGCCGCTAGCGCAGCCGCTGCCAAAGTACTTGCATCACCAGCGTAGCACAAACCTGACTTTGACTCCAATCCACCTCACTTCACCTCTTATCTCACCTTCTATTCATGGGAGGTCCGCTTTAGTGGTTGGACACAGGGGGAGAAGCTATGGGAGTACTACCATGAGCCCAACCCCCTGCCAATCCTCCCTTTGTGTCCATTGAGTCTGAGTCCGTCCGTGTTGGGCATGCTCTCATTTGTGATGGGCCCGACGATCTCACTGACGAGATCGGGTTCTACAATGTCGACAATGCACTCCGTACACCTGCTAACCCGATTGGTGCTTACGCGCTAATTAAGTGTCACACAACTGTGATTGGGCATGCAACCCAATGTGTCCTCACTGTCCAGTTCAGCACGCTCCCTATGCATGTTGATGAGACTATCGACACCTATTGGGCTCGCAGTCTATGCTTACTAGGAAACTTGGGCAAGGTCGTGCCTGGAAAACTCTCTGTTCTCTCCATCGTCAACGGTATCATCCCCGAACTCTTTGACATCTTTGTGGAGGTGAACGCCATCGAGCTTGAGCGCTTGGCCGCTATCCCTCTTCATGAGGAGGCACCACCCGGCATTGGTGCCTTCTGGGAGTTCACCTCCCAACGTCTCACTGATTGGTGGAGTATGCTACAAAACAAATGCATTCATCACGGAGTAGTTGCAGTAGCTACCACTGCACTTCCTTCCTCATCCGCCTCCGACGCTACCTCATCTTCGACTAGTTCCACCACTACAGCTACCTTCCTCGCTTCCCAGGGGGGTGGTGGGGGTGGGGGCCGTGGTAAAGGCAAAGGCAAGGGTGGTACCGCAGGCTGCGGTGGACAGGGGGGGACGTGACAAAGGACTAGGTTCTAATAGTGCCACGTCTTCTTCCTCCTCCTCTAGCGCCGTCTCATTCTAGAACTGTGGTGCCATTGGTCATGCTGCTTCCAAGTTTCCTGCACCATCCAATGATGAACGCCTTGCATCAGCCATGCGTGCGCACAGGGCACGCTCTTCAGGTGGTTGTGGTAGTGCTTCCGACTCCTCCACCTCCATTGGGTTTTCCAGCCGTCCTCCATCTTCCTCTGCATCTGCTTCTGCCTACAGCACCACCATGACTTCACCACCTTCGTCCTACCTGTCGAGATGGCTTCCAGGGTTTGGCAGCCTAGTCTATTACAAGCCCCCTTCCAGATCCTACTCTCCTCCATCATGAGCATCGTCCACGCACACCTCTTGGCGCTCCTCTTCTGACATCAGCATCACGCTTGAGACACCTGAAAATGAGTGCCAACTGGACTCTGCCCTCTCTCATGCCGTCCATGTGTGCTGTAGATGACAGCCTCCATGGTACGTCATCTGGTTATGTCCAGGGATAGTATCCAGTCGATGTCTCGTAGATTGAGCATTGTCAGTCTGACATGTTACCTCGTTGCCTTCCTACCTGTGGCCAGCACCTTCCTCCCTGCTCTGCCCTTGATGCTGTGAGTCATAATCCAACATCTGCTCGTGTGACAGGTGGCTTCTGGATCCTTGACTCAGGATCCACCCACAACATGACCTCTTGACGTTTATCGTTCATCTTTCTGGGTCCACTTGGTTCTATTCGCTTTGTGTGCAGTGGTTCTGACCACCTTCTGCCAGTTCGGGATGTTGGGGTTGTTCGCTTTGTGGGCCCTTGGGGGAGGGCTCTTCTTGTCAAACGTGTTGTACGTGCCTGATCTTGAGTTGAGTCTTCTCTCTATTACGGACCTCAATGATCAGGACATGGACTTCTCCTCCAACCGCAGCGTTACACCTATGTTGCATCGCACCAATGGCCATTTTCTCCTATGTGACACGCACTATGATCGTTTGTATCCAGTCCCCTCCTTTGCACATCACCCCGCATCCACTGCTCTCGTTCATGTTGCACGTTCCCTCTCCCCAGCACACATCCAGCTCCTACACCGCCGTCTTTGCCACATTCACACTGCTGCCGTTGAAAGTTTGCTGCGGGACAAGCCTACTCATGGTCTTGATGCCGACACATTCTCTGTCCCTTGCACCGCTGACTGTCTCGACTGTGCTCAGGAAAAAATTCACCGTTCCCTGGTTTCCACCTCTGAGTCTCGTACGTCCTACCCCCTTGACCTCTTGCATGCTAACATCATGGAATCCCTTGTCCATGATGCTATGGGGGGGTTGGCCCCTATGTTCTCTACCTCATAGAAGACTTCTCCTGCATGCGTTGGGTCTTTACCCTCCGTCAAAAGAGTGATGTCTGCTCCACCCTTGAGTCATGGTTGTCCCAGGCCGAATTGGCCTGTGGTCGTCGACTGAAATTCTTTCACTGTGATCGTGGCAAGGAGTTCATGGGATCTACGGCCCGCTTCTTGTCCTCTCGTAGGGTGTGTATGGAACCAACCACTCCTTCCACATCCCAGAAGAATGGCATCTTAAACAGCTGGAATCGTACCCTTGCTGACGGTGTCCATACTCTTCTAAGTGAGTCTTCCCTTTCCCATGACTTCTCTTTTGAAGCCATGTCCTACATGACCTCGGTCTAGAACAGTGTTCCCCATGGTCCTGTCAATCGTCATGTCACCCCCTTGAGCGCTGGTTTGGTCGTCGTACCGACCTACGTCTTTTCCACGTCTGGGATTGCGTCGCTGCCGTCTGGCTACCCGAGGACTTTCGAGACAGCAAAATCAGCTCCCGCACCAACCTCTGCACCTTCCTCGGGTCTCGGCCATGTCCAAGGCTTGGGGTCTTTGGGACGCTGACTGGTCCCGTTTCATTGAATCATGTAACGCCTATTCTTTCAGTATGTCTTTCAGCTTGACCTTTCCAATGTCCCGCCACTCTCCTCTCTCTCCTTGCTTTGTTGTCTTGGAGGGGGTGTGTCAATCCCAGCCTCCGATCTCAGGGTTACACCTTCCTCCTCTTCTGACATGGCATCTCCTGCTGCCCCGTCGGTGTTTGCCTCTCTCATGGACAGTGACACCGTGGCCTCCTTCTCAGAGTCCTTGCCATCCCGTGTGTCCTCTGTCCCCTCTGAGTCGGTACCCTCATCTCGCTCATCATCTGTGCCCCTCTGATGCCCACATACAATTCCCTATGCACTCAACTCTAAGCTCATCCCCTAAGCCCGTGTTGCAGATGCCTTTGGTGGTTGAAATCGCTGAGTCTCCACCTCAAGTCCCTCCTCCTGGTTCTGAGCCCTACACATGAGGAGGGACACTTCGTACTCTTCCTTAGCACTCCTCCTCTCAGGCATCTTAGTCCTCTCAGTGGTGCTCATGCTCCTACAGATACTGGTGTAGTCGGCCCCTCCTAGGTCTCTCAGCCCCCTCAACAGGTCAAGCTCTCCAGCGCGTCGTCCTCCACTTCGAGGCCCTCCGTCCGACCCACTGGCCTTGATGCACTTGGTCTTGCTGTTAGTGTTGTTCAACCTAAGTCAGCAGTGGGCTACGCCCTTGTAGCCCATGCATTTCATAGTGCCCTTAAGTCCTCTGTTGCTGGCTTTGTCGCAACATGCTTTGCAGCCTCCGGACTTCCCACTCTCCCTTCCCATCCTACCACTGTCCGGCAGGCTCGTGAGGCAGCTGATTCTGACCTGTCAGAGAAGCCCATGCAGGAGGAAGTGACTGCTCTCGATGAGCATGATGTCTTTGAACTTTTGGACGTTCCTGCACGCCATAATGCGACATCTGCTCATTGGATCCTATGGCGAAAGTTGAAGCCTGATGGCAAAGTTGATCAGTACAAGGCTCGCTTCACGGCCAAGGGTTTCTCCTAGATCCATGAGATTGACTTTGATGAGACCTTCATCTTGGTTGGGCAGTGCACCACTGCTTGACCGATTTTGAGCCTTGTCGCCCAGTACGACTGGGAACTGGAACAGATGGACGTCAACAACGCCTTCTCGCATTCAAGGCTTGATAAGGAATTCTACATTGTCCAGCCACCGCGATTCACCAATGGCACAAAAAAAGGTTTGGTAACTACATAAGGCTCTTTATGGGCTCAAGCAGTCGCTGCATTGTTCGAACATGGAAATCTCCTCCACTCTTGAGAGAGGCAGTTACAGACGCAACGCTAGGGATCCAACACTCCTCTTGAGTGCCCCCTGAGAGCCATTCGTGGCCATCCTTGTCTACATTGCCTGCTCATTGCCTCTCCCAGCCCCGCAGCTGTCCATTCTGTGAAAAACCTGCTGCAATCCACATACAAGATGAAGGACTTGGGTCCGACACGAGTGTTCCTCGGCATGGAGCTCGAGCATGATCGTCAACAACATACGCTACACGTGCACCAGGATGCATATATCCACACACTAAGGGAGCATTTTGCCTCCTTGCTAGTTGTCACTTCCATTGCATCCACACCAATGACTCCAGACGGACATCGCCTGTTTAAGTCTCTTGACTGAGCACAGCTAGAGAAGACTGTCGATGTCACCGACTATCTCAGTGTTTTCGGCTCCCTCATGTATCTTGTGACCACCACGCGGGCAGACGTGGCCTTCTCTGCCAACTTCTTAGTCCAGTTCTCTTAACAACCCAGAAAAACCTTGACATGGCACTGCGTTTTGTTCAATACGTAGTGTCCACTGCACGTGTGGGGCTGTACTATCGTGCTCAGTCCTCTGTGGTGGTTGAAAAATACACAGACAATGACTGGACACACAACAATGATGCTCGTAGCCGGAACGGTTGCATATTTCTTGTCGGTGGGACTACTTTCTCTTGGAAAAGTGGGAAATAGGCATGTGTTGCGTGGATTTCCTGTGAGGCAGAGTACGTGGCGCTCGGTGTAGGTACGTGTGAGAGTGTTTGGCTGTCCCACCTGCTGCAATTGTTGCATGTTCCCATCCAATACATCAATGTGCAATGTGACAACGAAAGTGCAAAGGCAATTGCCGAGCACCATGGCATGCATCATTCCTACACCAAGCACATCAACATTGAGAATCGTTTTGTACGTGAGAATATTGCTGCTGAAAGAATTTCAGATTGTCTTGGTTAATACTCGTCAGCAGCGTGTAGACTTTCTCACTAAAGCTCTGTGCAGTGGCATGTTAAAAAATGTTGTGCATGTTGTCGCTCTATTGTGTTCTCGTGATGTCCCTGGTTGACATAAGTCGTGTGAGTCATCCTCTTGTAATGTGTGCCTGTTCTTATGTGTGTGTGGGTTGTTCGTCTGTAGGTCATGGGGGAGTGTTGGTTATGGGTGTAACACACGCAAGTGATCTCTTGACTCTACTCATACACAAATACAAACACACACACACACACACACACACACACACACACACACACACATACACACACACA
>SZWC01006480.1:24179-35029 GCA_023375785.1 Penium margaritaceum
CCCCCCCCCCCCCCCCCCCGCCTTTCACTACTTATGCTTGCAGAAAAATTCTGTATCTGTTAGGTGGCAGAGATAGCCGACTGACAGCAGAGATGGTCAACCAGCAACCCTAGCTGCTCCACTGTCCTGCTTCCGCCAACAGATTCCTGTTTCGCCGCCGGACAGCAGCAAGCAGGTTGTTCTGCCTTTGCGCAAGGCCTCTCTCCCTCCTCTCCCCTCTCCCCTCTTCTTCCCATTGCGTTCCGCACGCAGACAACTCTTGTCGCGCTCAGTGGCCAAACTCTCGGGGGGCGAGGCGCAGCGGGTGTCCATCGCGCGCGCGCTCGCCAACTCGCCGCAGGTCCTGCTGCTGGACGAGCCGACGAGCTCGCTCGACCCGACGGCGACGCGGAAGGTGGAGGAGACGGTCGCACGGCTGCAGCACGCGGAGGGCCTCACGGTCGTGCTGGTCACGCACAGCATGTCGCAGGTGGAGCGGCTGGCGGACGTCGCGGGCCTCCTGCAGGACGGGCGGCTGGTGGCGACAGGGGCGCCCCTGGAGCTGAAGGAGAGCGAGAACCCGACCGTGGCGCAGTTCTTTGCTGGGGAGCTGGAGTAGGGTCGTTGGTGGGGCGAGTGGTGAGCTGAGGCCATGGGGTTCCGGCCGGTTGGCAAGAGCTAAGCAAAGCAAAGCAGAAGGGGCCGTTGACAGGTTTTCTCACAGCTAGCTTTGCTACTGGATGGAAGGAGCGGTTGGTTGACTGGCTGGTTGACTGAGTGGTTGACTGAGTGGTTGACTGAGTGGTGGTCGTTGCGAGGTGAACGCATGGGGTCTGCTGGCAGAAGCCCAATGGCTAATCGTGAAATGCCGTTGGACGTTTAGGAGAGAGGAGGAGAACCCTACCATGGCCAGGTCCTTTGCCAGGGGTCTTGGGTAGAGGCGGAGTGTAGCTGGAGCAGGTTTGGTGCAGCTGACTTGCGAATGGTTAGGAGTGGAAATGGAAAATTGGCGACCGACTTGGAGCAGATTCAAAACCCAGCTGTTGTTATTCTGGACTCACCAGCGGGCCATCCTCCACCAGAGCTGGGAATCGCTGGCTGGCGAGGAGGAGTGATGGAATTTCCTTGGACTTCCCACGAAACGACGGAGGAGGCTTTATCTCGCCATGGACTTGGACGCGGTCTCAGCATAGGCAGCAATTCATGAGAGCAGCGACTGAACCGCTGCAAACCATGGCATCCATGCAATTGGTTGGAAGATGTGGGTCAAGGTGTGGTACTGACAACACGCAGTGTCGAGAGGAGTCTGTACACCCAACCCTCATAGATGTTCCCCGCATGTCTCGATGTGCACAACATGTGCGGCTTGTTCTGGTGATAGCTAGTGTAGGGTTGAAATAATGGGCTCGAGCTGAACTCTTCACTGTTGGTGCCAACTCTGTTGCTATCTCACAAATCTTACCGAAACGCAATAGTCTAATTTGCTTCTAACAGTGGAGCTTTGCTTCTAACGGGAGGCATGCGAACAGAAGAAGCAAATGTGAAAACATGAGTCACGCCTCAATTCTCACAGTGGACATTGCTTGGAAAGATGGAGAATCCTTTGTGTGTTGCTTCAACTTCTTGAGAAGATGCAAGGAAGCTTCTTAGCAACACTCCCGTTGACCAGGCGTCAGTGTCTGATCAAACGGCGACGACAGTCACAAGTCGTGCACGCAATGGCAAGAGTTTGGCTAGGGGACACAAGACCAAGTGTCTGAATGCTTCAATTGCATTTGCAGAGAGAGATGACAAATGAGAGGTCCATGGCATAAATACCTGTCGCGGCGCACAGCAGGTGTCGCACGCGGCGGTCCAAGAGCTGTCCTAAAACCGGCCCAAAACCACTGTTTTTGGCCATAACTCTGCGCACACATGTCAGAATGCTACGCCGTCTGAACCTAGACGTGCAGGATCACAAGACGGACGCTACGACTGGTCACATGCATGCATCCATCATCAGACAGTGGACACGCAATGCAAAAACATGCAAATCGGGCTCATGGCCAGTCCGCCGAAAAGACTCCTGCAAGCTGCAGAAAAATACAGCGGGGAGTCCCGGCAGTGTCCGGGGCTCTGGAACGGTAGTCGGCCAGCTCCAAGCTAGTAGTCTGCCGCGAGTCGTCGCACCGGTGTCACCAGGGCCCGCCTCAGGGATCTGCACGAGTATGGACACGGCCGAGTGGTCACAGTAGACTGTACAAGAACGTCACAAATCACAACACTCCCCCAGGACCCGATGGTACGCATGTCCATACACGTGCAGCACTAGGACAACTACAATAGTGAGTGTGAAACAGATGGGACACGGACACACATCCCACACTCAACCACCCTCAGGCATGGGGCGAAGCCCAACAGAACGAATGGCCACCAGGAACTTTCCGCGAGCTAGTGCCTTCGTCAAGAAATCAGCACGCTGCATGTCAGTGCCAACCCACATGACGGAGATCACGTGTCACTCCACCAGATCACGCACAAAGTGATGCTCAACCGCAATGTGCTTCATGCGAGCGTGAAAGACACCGGAGTTCTCCACAATGACGAGAGCACTCTGGTTGTCGCAACGAAGCACAATGGCGGGTACTGACTGACAAAGCTCAAGAAACAGGCGCTGCAGCAATACCGCCTCAGCAGCCCCTGCGCCCAAAGCAACGTACTCTGCCTCCGACGAGCTACATGCGATGCAGCCCTGCTTCCCGCTACGCCAAGAAAGAACGGTACCACCGAGCAGGAACACGTAGCCAGTACGGCTGCGTCCATCTGGGCTCCAGGCCCAGTCGCTGTCAGTGTAGCCGTCAAGGACAATCGAACACTGCCAACGAAAGCAGAGTCCGAGGTACGGCGTGGAGACCACGTACCGCACCACTCGCACAGCCGCGTGAAGGGCTCTGGCACGAGGAGCCTGCGAGAACTGAGCGAGGAGGTTGACAGCGAAAGCGATGTCAGGACGTGTGGTAGTGGCCAGGTACATCAGAGATCCGATGAGACGGAGGTACAAGGTCACGTCCACTGTCTCCCCCAGCTGTGTGGGATCATCCACCTTCAGGNGCCCAGTCGCTGTCAGTGTAGCCGTCAAGGACCATCGAACACTGCCGACGAAAGCAGAGTCCGAGGTACGGCGTGGAGACCACGTACCGCACCACTCGCACAGCCGCGTGAAGGGCTCTGGCACGAGGAGCCTGCGAGAACTGAGCGAGGAGGTTGACAGCGAAAGCGATGTCAGGACATGTGGTAGTGGCCAGGTACATCAGAGATCCGATGAGACGGAAGTACAAGGTCACGTCCACTGTCTCCCCCAGCTGTGTGGGATCATCCACCTTCAGGGCATCCTGCCCATCAGGTGTAAGAGGTGTGGAAGCGGTGGGCACTGCACCAAGGAGATCGCTGAAATGCTCCCCCACGAGTCGTGCATATCGGGCTTGGTGCAGCAACAGTGTCCGACGCCTGCGATCTCGCACGATCTCCATATCAAGAAACACCGATGTAGGACCGAGGTCCTTCATCCTGTAGGCAGTCTGAAGGAAAGCCTTGGCCTCCTTCACGGCCTCTAGGGACTGAGACGCAATCAGAAGTTCATCGACATAGACCAGGATGGCAGTGAACTGCTCGGGTGTCGGTAGGATGAAGAGAGAGGGATCTGCCTCGCTCTGTACATATCTCGCACGAGTCAAAGTGCTGGTGTTCTCCCGGTTCCAACACCGCGGAGACTGCTTGAGGCCGTACAAAGACTTACGCAATCGCCAGACCTTGTCACCGTGCTCAAAGCCTGGTGGCTGAGCCACGTAAATCTCCTCATCCAGAGAGCCATGGAGGAACGCATTGTTCACGTCCATCTGGTGCAGTTCCCAGTCATGCTGAGCCACTACACCAAACAGAGCTCGAGCTGAGGTCATGCGGTCGACAGGGGCAAAGGTGTCAGTGTAATCGACGCCCTCAATCTGAGAGTACCCCTTGACGACCAAGAGGGCCTTGTAGCGTTCCAGTGAGCCATCCTGCTTCACTTTCTTGCGAAAGACCCACTTGACCTGAATAGCCTTCCTCCCAGGCGGAAGGTCGACAAGCTCGTAGACTCTATGCTCTCGGATAACGCGAAGCTCATCCTCGCAGGCAGTGTGCCAAGCGTCAGCATCCTGTATTGAGAGAGCTTCCCTCAGGGTGCCCGGGCCGGGTGCCATAGAGGGAGAACTCTGCGTGGCAAGGGCACACGCCTCGGTGCTAGGCCTGACGACCACAAGATCAGCTGCTGCATCACAAGCGATATGGAACTCGTGAGTGACGAGATCGTGCCCTACGGGGCACACTGGATGTACCTCTGTGAGCTCAGTGCGGACACTCATGCCTAGGGCCTTTGTGTCGGGGTCACCACTCGCGATGCTGCGAGAGGGGCGCCTGGGTGCGGGGCCCAACGCTCGCTGAGCTCCGGAATCTAGTGGTCGAAGACGGCCACCGGGCTCACGGGAGTAACCTGAGCTCGAGGGGCACACCTCAGGCTCAGGGATAGGCACGACCACAGCTGGTGGGGGCTGAGGCAAGGCAGCCGGTGATGCCGTGCAAGGAGATGCGTGTGTGGGAGACACGGGGCTGGGTGTGACAGCAGGAGAAGGCAAGACTGGACCTGACACAGAGGCAGGAGTGCCAGTAGATGCAGGTACGGGAGTAGGCGAGACTGGACCAGACACGGCAACAGGAGTGCTAGCAGACACAGGTACTGGTGCAGAAGTAGGCACGGGAACAGAAGCAGGGGCACCTGTGGGGTGTGAAACAGGGTGTACGGGCGAGGTCTCTGGACCGACGACGATGATCGCCGGGTCATCAAGGGCCGGAGACCGAGAGGTGAAGGGGGCTGGAATGGATACATCAGCCTGGTGAGAGGTGCTCGCTGGCGTAGAAGTCTCCCCCATCCGCCGAGAACCCTCACAGGTAGGAACATGTGTGGCGGAGAGTGCCGTGATCGAAGTGAGGTCACGGTAGGTGAGAGACTCGAAAAACAGCGCGTCGCGTGACTCAATGACGCGACGACGAGTAGGGTCCCAGAAGCGCCAAGCCTTCGACCGTGGGAAAATGCCTACGAAGGCACACAAGCGGCCCCGAGGTGAGACTTTGGACCCCTGCTGGTCCTCGGTGTACCACACGGAGGCCAGGGATCCCCAGACGCGAGCGAGACGAAGGTCAGCACGGTGTCCAAACCAGAGCTCATACGGTGTAATATGGTCCGGAAGCGGACTGTGCGGGAGGCGGTTCCAGACCCAAGTCATGTAGGCGAAACCCTCAAAAACAAAGGACTGAGGGAGACCGTACTCAGACCGCATAGCGCGAACCGCATCCTCCATGGTGCTGTTCGAGCGCTCGGAAACACCGTTCTGCTGAGGGGTAGTAGGAGCGGAGACCTGGTGAAAAATCGCGTGCTGAGCAAAGAATCCGTCCATCTCGCCAAGGAACTCACCGCCGCAATCAGAGCGGAAAGTATGTAGCGTGTGACGTGACTGACGCTCAGCCATCACTAGCCAGAGTCGAACCGCAAGGGCGGCGTCGCTCTTCTGATGCAGGCTGTAGACCCACCGCATCCGGGTAAAGTCATCAGTCAGAGTCAAAACATACCGGCCCCGATCAGATAGGGACTCGATCGGAAGAGGACAGAGAAGGTCTGAGTGAACTAACTCAAGAGGCCGAAGCACTCGGGAACGAAAGTCAGGGTAGGTGCATCGGTGCATCTTCCCCTAAGCGCAAAAGAGACAGTCGGTCTTAGGTGGCTTCTCGAAAGAAGCCGCGTCAAGACCGAGAGCTGGCTGTGTCCAAATGAGCTTTGACACAGTATCGGAGCCAACATGATACAGACGGCGATGAAGCAACCGCTGGTGTTCCGGAGACACAACACCAGTGACAAAGACCCGACCGGAGGAGGAAGGAGAGCAAGGGGAGGAGGTTTAAGAGATGTGATACAGATCATCTACGACTAAGGCACGAAGGACAACGCTACGAGTTTCAGTAGCAGTCATAGTCGCTGAGTCTACAGTATGCTCCACAGAGAGACCCATCAGTGTGCAGGCACGCACAGAAAGCAGGCTGAGCTCAAGATCAGGCACAAACAACACGTCGGAAAGGTACAAGGGGCCAGACGGACCGTCGAAACATACAACCCCAACACCATGGACTGGCAAGGACTGACCAGAGCCTGTACGGACGGAACGGACAGACGTGACAGGACCGAGAACAACAAAATCACTACGACGACACGTCATGTGATGAGTGGCACCAGAATCGATGATCCAAGTGCCACCGGAGTCACGACTGGTGGACGTCACTGTACAACGGGCAATGGAACACTCGGCATCAGAGGGACGCTGAGCCGTCAGTGGGGAGGAACGACGCAGGNCTGCGAGTGTCAGTAGCAGTCACAGTCGCTGAGTCTGCGGTATGCTCCAGAGAGAGACCCATCAATGTGCAGGCATACACAGAAAGCAGGCTGAGCTCAAGATCAGGCACAAACAACACGTCGGAAAGGTACAAGGGGCCAGACGGACCGTCGAAACATACAACCCCAACACCATGGACTGGCAAGGACTGACCAGAGCCTGTACGGACGGAACGGACAGATGTGACAGGACTGAGAACAACAAAATCACTACGACGACACGTCATGTGATGAGTGGCACCAGAATCGATGATCCAAGTGCCACCAGAGTCACGACCGGTGGACGTCACTGTACAACGGGCAATGGAACACTCGGCATCAGAGGGACGCTGAGCCGTCAGTGGGGAGGAACGACGCAGGGCACAAAGATGAGACTCATGAACCCAATCGGTACAGTCAGGCCCATCATCATCACATGCTGACTATGCTCCCCCACACGCGTCGTCACAAGCCACAGGAACGGACGGAAAGACAGTCTGTGGACCACCTGACGATGACAACACACTCACACCTCCCTGAAAGCGGAGCGCCAGAAGGTGTCGGAGCTCAGCGATGGTGCGGTCACGTGGGTCCGGATCGCTACTACTCGCCGGTGAGGAAGCGGGAACAGCTGCAGTCTTGGCCGCCATGCGTCCGGAGGATGGCGAGGACTGACCTGATCCACGCTTCCCCTTCTTCTTCTTCCCCTGAGCTGCTGCTGCAAAACCCTCTGTCTGAGTGGGTGTGGACGGGACCGAAGAGGAGGAGGAAGATGAGGACGTGATGGAGGATGAAGAAGGAGACTGCAGGAGGGAAGATGGTGGTGATGCGGCGACTGCTGCAACAAGAGAAGTCTCCTGATGGGCCACGGCTGCCTCGCAAGCTGAAGTCACCTGGAGGAAGAGCTGATGCGCCCAGGGGAGAAGCTGCAGAGTGGCTGAAAAGGGCTCGAGGACAGCGTCGCTGTACCGTGTGAAGATGTTAGTGTACTCAAGGCGAACTCCGAGCATCATCGTACGGAGCGCCCACAGTTGTGTGGCTCCTGAGGTCCCAAGGCGCGTGTAGATGCGCATGGCGCGTCGCCAGTAATCGGCTGTAGGCTCTGCAGGCCCCTGACGGAGAGAGTGGAAGGCACGAATGTGTGCTGCACGAGTGGCGTGCGTCTCTGCGGCCAGCAGGGATAAGGCCAGATCCCAACCTCCGCGTGGATCGGCGCCGGTGCCTGTGCCGGGCTCGCCGAGGAAGGGGCGGAAATCGACGACGATCTCGCGTGGCATGGCATAGAGGAGTCCGCGCATCGCCCTGGCTACTATCAGCACCTGTGCTGGGTCTGTAGGCTGATACGGGCTGTGGTAGTAGGACCACACTCCCTCTGAAGTAGCCCAAACCTGAAAGAGGATCTCCCAGCAGTCGAAGCCGTCCTCACTGATGTACCGTGAAGGCGGTGTCTCAAAGTCCTTGGGTTGCCGCTCCGTGGGGAGAGCAACCGCAAGCCGAGGAGGACGTGGGACGGGAAAGACTCCTGGAAGGGGATTGTCACCGGGATAGTCGGGTGACGATCGTATCGGAGTAAACCGAGGAGATCTGGTGCCCGTCTGCAGCTCACGGAGGCGCTCCTGAAGAACTCGAATCTCATGATCCGGGGAGTCGCATGTCATGCCTGGCATGAATGGATCATCATCCACGAGGCCAAGAGGTGGTGGGTCAGGTCTAGCTCCTGTCACGGGTGCCTGAGCCGACTGCTGTGTAGAGACCACGACGCCGACAGCTCCGTCGGAAACCTGCCGTGGGACCGTGGACTGGGCATGCAGAAGCTTAGTCAGCGTGCGGATGGCATCATTCTGCTCCCGCTGTAGGCGACGCATCTCATCCTGCTGGCTCCGCAGGTCCACAGTGGCCTGCGAGCGTGGGCTCAGGACCCCAGAAGAAGAGGAGGGATCACCTGTCCCCTTCCCCTTGTTGTCACACGAGTTCATGTCATCTCTCAGTATGGGTTGACAGGTCAGGTTGTCAGAGTGCAAAAGCGTCAGCGTTTCTCAAAGAGTTGAGACGCTAGAATTTTTTTACTGTCCGGCCAAAAATTTGGCCAAGTATGGTGCTGACGTCAGCAACCACCTGCTGACGTCAGCACGACCTGATGACGTCAGCAAGCAAAAATGCTGACATCAGCTCGACTCCCACCACCCTTCTTTTTCTCTCTCGCGGATTTGCGCGAGCGTGCAGCCGCTCCGCGGCGGCTGCACGGAAGCTGCACGGATGCTGCGCAGGAACTTCCGCTCAGCTGCTGCTGCAGCTGTGCAATCAGCTGCAGTAGCAACTGCATGGCTGCGTGCGGAGCAATGGCAGCAGTGGTTGCGCAATGCCGCTACTGCTGCTACGCGCTGCGGCTGCTGCTCGCTGCCGCCGCCGCGCGCTACTGCTGCTGCCGCTGCTGCGCTACTGTTGCTGCAGCTACTGCTGCTCTGCTGCTGCCGCCGCTGCTGCCACTGCTGCTGCTGCGCTGCTGTTGCCGCTGCTGCTGCTGCTCTACTGCTGCCGCCGCTGCTGCCGTTGCGCTGCTGTTGCCGCGGCCGCTGCTGCGGCTGCGGACGGCGGCTGCACTCGCTGCAGCCGCCACGCGCTGCTGTAGCTGCTGCTACGACGCTGCTGCTGCCGCTGCTGCTGCTCCTGCATTGCTGCTATGCTGCTGCTGGCACGGTGGCAACGCCGCTGCTACGGTCTCACGTGATGGGTGTGGGCTGCGTCGACGGCGACCGGCTGTCTTCGACAAGCCCCAGTGGATCTGCTGCAGCGGTGACTCTCACTGCTGCTGCTCTGCTGCGTCTCTGCTACGCAGCTCAGTGAGAACTGTCTCACTGCTCTGATACCATGAGAAGATGCAAGGAAGCTTCCTAGCAAGACTCACGTTGACCAGGCGTCAGTGCCTGATCAGACGGTGACGACAGTCACAAGTCGTGCACGCAACGGCAAGAGTTTGGCTAGGGGACACAAGACAAAGTGTCTGAATGCTTCAATAGCATTTGCAGAGAGAGATGACAAATGACAGGTCCATGGCATAAATACCTGCCGCGGCGCACAGCGGGTGTCGCACGCGGCGGTCCAAGAGCTGTCCTAAAACCTGCCCAAATCCACTGTTTTTGGCCATAACTCTGCGCACACATGTCAGAATGCTACGCCGTCTGAACCTAGACGTGCAGGATCACAAGACGGACACTACGACTGGTCACATGCATGCATCCATCATCAGACCGTGGACACGCAATGCAAAAACGTGCAAATCGGGCTCATGGCCAGTCCGCCGAAAAGAATCCTGCAAGCTGCAAAAAAAACAGCGGGGAGTCCTGGCAGTGTCCGGGGCTCTGGAACGGTAGTCGGCCAGCTCCAAGCTGGTAGTCCGCCGCCAGTCGTCGCACCGGTGTCACCAGGGCCCGCCTCAGGGATNGAGTATGTGTTGTGCTTTGTGCCGTTCCTGTACAGTTTACTGTGACCACTCGGCCGTGTCCATACTCGTGCAGATCCCTGAGGCAGGCGGCCCTGGTGACACCGGCGCGACGACAGGCGGCGGACTACCCGTCTGGAGCTGACCGACCACTGTTCCAGAGCCCCAGATATCACCGGGACTCTTTGCTGTGCCTTCTACGTCTTGCAGGCGCTTTTCGGCGGACTGGGCATGAGGCCCATTTGCATGTTTTTGCATTATATACTCGCTGTCAGTCGATGGATGCATGCATGTGACCAGTTGGTGCGTGCGTCTTTTGATTCTGCACGTCTGGGTTCAGACGGCATAGGATTCTGACATGTGTGCGCAAAGTTACGGCCAAAACACTAGTTTTGGGCCGGTTTTAGGACAGCTCTTGGACTGCCGCGTGCGACACCCGCCGTGCGCCGCGGCAGGTATTTATGCCCTGGACCTGTCAGTTGTCATCTCTCTCTGCATTTACTAAGCTATTGAAGCTTATGAGACTTTGCGCGTCTCCCTAGCCTGATCCTTGCCGTTTCTTGCACCTGCCTGCTTGCTAGTGCGTTAGCTGACTGGAGTGTGTCGCCACGTCAGCAGCAGCAAGGCTAGGAAGCTTCCTAGCAGTTTCTCATGGTATCAGAGCTGTGAGACAGATCTCACCGAGCTGCGCAGCAGAGACACATCAGAGCAGCAGCAGTGAGAGTCACCGCTGCAGCAGATCTTCTGGGACCCGTTGGAGACGGTCGACCGCCGTCAACGTGAGGTCGCAGCTGCAGAGACAGCAGCAGCGACGCGTACCACCACGCAGAGAGGCGTGGCGGCGGCGGTGCCAGCTTCCCTTCTCCCACCACCACCGCAGCTGAGTAGCAGCAGCAGCGCAGCAGCCACAGCCGCAGCAGCAGCGTGACAGCAGCCGCGGCAGCAGCAGCGCAGCAGCAGCGGCGGCAGCAGCAGCGCAGCAGCCGCAGCGGCGGCGGC
>SZWC01006480.1:49990-65960 GCA_023375785.1 Penium margaritaceum
GGGGGGGGGGGGGGGGGGGGGGGGGGGGCTACAAGAAGAGTTACAAACACGTAGGAAATGGATGCGGGGACACTACATTTCTATATTGTAGTTTGAGAGGAATCAACAACAGATAGTGACCCTTAATTGGCCGCACCTTGGGCACAGAAAAACAGAAAATAATCAGAGGTGGTGCTTTCATTACATGCCATCCTGGACACACTTACCGATGACCTGTAATTATTCATTGAATAAACGAATGTGTGTCACTCTAATCCAGGGCGAGGACCGCTCAAGTGAAGCACGAAAATGGGTCAAATGTAAATTGATGGTACAACATATTTAAGCTAGGAATCCTAACAAAAGAATTTGCCACTTTAGCATGGTGGCATTAAAGAGGGTAGGTGTCCAAAGCAGGAAGGTCATCACAACAGGCCAAGCTAAGATCGCTATTGGACTTGGCACATGGAGAGTGTATCCACAATGAGGTGCAACTAAAACCAGATGAGGTTGGTCGCAGGAACTGAGGCAAGCGGGCGATACCACTTGAAGTTAACACGTCTCTAATAACGCTACACAAAGATGCCAAGACATTGCTCCAACAATATCCGTCTTTGGTACCACCATCCTCCTCTAGCACCACCACTTGCCAACATTGCCACACTCTTCTAGTAGCACCATGGGTTGTCACCACCATAATCCTCTAGTAGCACCACTAGCCTCCTCGTGTTACACTTGGTCAGTAACACCACAACCCTCGAGAAGCTACACCTTATGCACTAGCGAGAGAGGTTCGCATCGTCACAAGCCCAGGGTGCACCAAAGCAGATGCAATGTACACGTGGGGCCTTGAGTGCAAGGGCCCGGTGCCACCAGCAAGTGGATCATACACCACTAAAAGGAGCTGGTGTTGGGAGGTGTACAGGAAGTGCACAACGGACGAGAGCAAAATCTATTTGTTGGCTATTAACAAAGGTGACAGTGCCACCATCAGGAAACGTGAGAGGTTCCAAAGGAGAAGTGACAAATAAGAGAATGGCGGCAATCCCATCTGGCCTCCCAAACTGATGTGCTCAAAGAGTCAGTCACATGGAGTGGGAGGCAATCATTATAGCGGTGCCAGGAAGGTCGGAGTTACAATAAACCAAGGGGCGCGAGGCGCGGCCGATGGGGTCATGGACTGAGAGAGCATGGCTACCAAGAAGAGGAACGGGGAACAGAAGGCAGCATGTCAATGTCGCACGGCATACAATGTAGACATTCTGACGTCGTATGCCGTATAAATCAAAAACCTCTTAATAAGGGATATTTGTAATTATTTAGGAGATGCTTTGTGAGGATTCTGCATGAGACGTCCAAGACTCCCCATGCATTGAAAGGGAACCTGCTGTCCTCACTACCGTGGGGTCCGGCGTGCCAAAAATACAGCGTGCGTGCCATGTTGTTGGCAATACTCTGCCAGAAAAAATGGGGTTCCCACAATTTGAGATGCAGCTTCGTAAGAGACGAGAGTCATCAGGTTGGCACTTGAACAATATCAAAACAATTATATGATTCACAATAGTTCTACTCACCATACTAGAAAGTGGTCAAATAATCTCAAAACCTTTGGAAGCGTAATACCAAGAGTCAAGGCAAGTTGCAAAAATGCCCTCGGCCGTTCGGCATAAAGATCTTGAGGTAGATGTAATGAAATATATGTCCACTTACGGAGTTTAGGGACTTGTTTATGTTTGGGACGTAACATTTCCCCTTCTTTTGGCTACAAAGTCTTGGCGTACCTGCAGACATAGGCAAGTGGCGCCCGTAGTAACCGTCGATCATATGATCTACATCTCAGTGGGTGTCGTAGGGCTCCTTGATATGGTGCACATCGTTGTAGTCATACCACTTGACGAGATACCCAATTGTTGCACCATAGTGTCAATGTCCAAGGATGTCTTTGATCACGTACTTCGTGACCCTGTCTACTTGGATTAGGGAGGAGCAATATCTCTGCCAGGGAATCTATTGTTGGGATCCCATAAGTGTTTGAGATTACTGACGTGGAATACCAGATGAATCTCCATGTTGTTGGATGGGTGAAGTCAAGCGACGACCGGGGTTTCACTCCGTTCAGTCTCAAGCAGTTCCAACCATTGAGGTTTGAACTGTGCAAAGTCTTGTCCACATAGCTTGATGTTCGCCGAGATAAGTAGGACACGATTGCTTACTCTATTTTTTTGTCGATCGGATGTCAAATTACTACTCGCTTCATCTCCATTTGCATCTTTGTGAGGGTTTGACGTCTTTTCATAGAAATACCAGCAATGGATATCAACCACAGGAAGGATAGTTTGGCTTTGCAATCCTACCGTGAACTTTTTAGTTTACAATTTCAAATGGTGTTTTCCTCATTACAGGTGGAGTAGCTGAGTTGTATGTGAGTTTGGTGGTCGATAGTTTTTAAGTCCAATCAGTGTAATCATGCGGTCCAACCAATAGTCTATTGCCAGCTTTGTAAGCTTATTGTCCTCCCCGAAGTCTCCACCTTGACAGGTGTTGTGACATTCCTCCTATAGAGTTTTCTGTAGCTCCTCATTTGGTGGTACGACATCTTGGCGAGTGAACCACTGTCTCCATTAGGGATCATCGAACCAGAACTTGGATTTGTCATACTCCTCTGCCAAATGCATCGTAACCAATTATGAACATCCTTGCAAGGTACGAGACTCGTTTGACAAGTAATGTGCTAATCTTGGCCACCGAGTCTGGTCGTCGACTGAGAGCATCCGCTGGATTCATTTTTCTATGTCGGTACTCAATGTCGTGGTCAATATTGGACTCAAGGAAGTCCATCCATTGAGATTGTTGACGGCTCAAATTTGCCTTTCTTGAGATATTTGAGTGTGTGGTTTTCGGTGTGGACGACATGTTCCCGGCAATCAAGATATCACCACCACGTTTTTAAAGCTTACAAGATCACCAGCATTTCTTTCTCATACACCGCGTGGTTCAATTGCGGCCTACGTAGCTTTCTTGACATATACACAACAGATAGCTCTCCACCGCCATTGTCTAGGAGGATAATGGCCCCCATTGGTCAATCAGAAGTGTCAGATGCCATGATGCAATCAACCATTGGATCCCCCTATTATAAGCTTAGGCAAGGGTCAGAGCATTTCTCAGAGTTAAACGGTTTTTGTTCGCTGTCCTCCGAACTCTACTTGGTATTCCTACAAGTGAGATCGAAGTGAAGCCCTCACACTCCACATAGTCCTCTGCAGAACGAATGCAACAGTTCCAAAATCCCCAAAAAATCTAGACGGCCCAGACGTTGGCCGGCATTGGCCAATCAGTAACTGCCTCCACATTCCATGAATATATGGTTATCTATCCTCCAATGATAATATGGCCAAATCAATGATCAAACCATGAACAATTTCGTAGTTGAAGAGATTTCCATAGAATTTCTCTCTTTTTGAAATCTTGAAAACTATTGAAAGATGTCCATTGTAATCCTCTGGGATTAGAATGTACACTAGGATGTCATCGAGACATTTCATGACAAAGTCTTCTAGGTACGACCAAAAAATATTGTTCATTGCCACCATAAATGTTAGAGGAGTATTTGTTAGTCCAAACCACATGACCATGAACTCAAAGTGTTCATATCCAGCGTGGAATATTTTCTTCTTGATGTCCTTATCCGATACACGGATTTGATGATAGCCGATGCGGATGTCAAATTTTCTTTATGGAGTTGGTCGAAAAATTCATCTTCTTGCCGAAGGGGATAGTGGTTCTTGATGATGAAGTCGTTCAACACCCTGTAAACCAAACACGTCTGCATCTCTTTGGTTTTATCTTTCATAAGAATTCCAGGCACGGTGTAAGGTGACGTGTACGGCCTGATTAACCTCTAACAATGTCTCTCATCAAGCTGCTTTTTTAGCTCGGTCAGCTCGTGGTTTCTCATCCGATAGGATCCCTGAACCACCGACCTGTTGCCCGACTTTAGGTGGATATGGTGATGAAGAATGGATTGCGAAGGTATCTCTTGAGGCAGTTCATATAGATTAATCCCTTAAAACTCCTCAACAAGGGATAAAAATTCCTCTACAATAGCTATAAACTTGTCAGGTATTAAGGCCGATGAGGCTGACGTTGTCATGTCTGCTGTTGCAATCTCCTCTATACCCCCCCCCCCCCCCCATCCATGTGGAATTTCCATGCTTGTGCTCCACGTTGTAGATATCATTTGGCCACTTCCATCGATGCGGAGCAACAAAAAAATCAGCGAATCCAGACACTTGGATCCGGCCAAAATGCCAATTATCCCCCATTTTGTCATGCGTAACCCTCAGATTCCCCGACCTTGGAACAATGTCCCATCCGCCCCTACTAAAAAACAAGAAGCCCCATTTGTCCCTGCCTCGGAACAATAAGCCTCATCCACCCTACCTCCAAACAATATGTCCAAGTTGCCCACCTGTTTTCACCAAACAATGACGCATGTCGCTGCTTAAACATGGTGAAAGAGGACATGCGGTGCTATATCATGACCCTCCATTGTGAACGTCACAATGGAGGGCTGTGATAGCATTCAGAGGATGGGGGGGGAGGATTTGGATGATGAAAGTGCTGGTTGACGTCTGTCGGTCATCACTTCATCAACTGCCGTCTGACAACCCCTTGCAGTCCCCCCTTGGCAGCCCCCTCGCATACGGACCACGTCCAAACCCTCGCAATTGAGGGTCGTGATGGAACTCGTGGCATGTGCCCTGCCAGGTGGGGGGACTTTGCCCGGAATTCTAGTCAATGGGCGTCGGATATGATCCATGATGCTCGAAGCATGAGTCAAACACTCGATACTTTCTTCTTTTACATTTGAAGAACGTTATTTCCTTGCTTGCAGAGGATGAGTAGCATGCCAACAATGATGCTCTTCAGGCAAACTAGACAGCAGCGACAACATTTTCAGCAAACGGCACAGCATTGATTACTCTGATGGCCAACCCAGTGACGGAACCCTTGGGCTTGGCAAACCATCCGTTCCTACCATTGCCCACCGTGATGACATCTGGAGCGATGGGAGGCACAAGCTGACATGCTCGCATCAACAAAACTTTGTACCAAAAGGTGTTGGGAATTGAGAACCTCAAATTCCATCTGCTACAATAGCTCAACGCGGCAATGGAGGAGCTACCGAGTTCGCATATGAGGGAAGTAGTGCTCACCGAGAGATATCTTCAACTCTCTATTGAAATCAAATTTGACAAGTGCTCACTCAACCGTTCGATCTCGCGAACTCAAAGGACCGACGGTCAGGATGTGATTGACTGGCGTTGTGGCCTCCTTTTTGCGTGCCACAACTTTGAGTTGGTGGTCTGATCTAAAGGCCATCCAATGGCGGCACGAGACAGGTGAAGCCTAATCAACAGCTCTCACAATTGCTATCACATCACCGACCGCATGAATTTTACCTCTCAAGCAAATCAACCTGACGTGGCACGACTCTCTTAATCCACTGGAGAACGAGAATGACTTCACATGCGCCACACTTGCCCGTTTTCAAAAAATGAATGAGAAGTCTGGTGTACAATACATGTTTCAATTCTTGCATCAGCGTTCTACTATGGAAGAGTACACGCAGCATTTTTGTAAATTATGCACCGGCAGAGACCTTGTCCTCTATAAACTCTGTTTCTAGTACAACATCTTCAAGTAAGATATTCGACAAGAAATCACCATATTCAGCTTCCAATATGATATTGAGCAAATGAACATATCAACTGATCGGATCGACTATGCTGACTACAACGCTCGGATGTAGGAATCCAACGGCTGGGGACCCCAAGACCAAAATTTATATTGTGGCGGAAGGAATTCACAGTCAACGAAAACCCTGTCTCTGATGAAGATTAACGTTGTCGATGAACGCGCTCAATGGCTCTGCTGGACTTTGGTGATGTCTGGGCACATCTTGGGCAACTGTTGGAAACAGCAGCAGCAGGCCAAAGAGGGAAGAGAAGCCACAGAGAAAAAATGAGAAGTCGGGAAATGACAAAAGCAGGAAGACACGCAGGAACTCTTGTCTGGTCATAAAATTTTTGTCAAGCAATCGTCCATCTGAGCAGCTCACATTGTTTCAAATAAGAAGTCTTGGGATCACAATGTTCAGCAAGGTGTATGAGGATGACCCTACGACGATACTATTATGAGTACAACCAAGGGCTTGTAAAATTTCTAGAATGATATCTGCACTACAAGATTGAGGACCTTCTTATGGATTGGTTGGCAATGACAAGATTCGGAAGCTAGGTTTTCAGATCAAACCAGGGTTTTTTTAATTAAAAAAACATCATTGAACGACTACAAATCCGCCGAATTTGCGAACATGTCCGAATGTAAACTGGAAATCTACATGGCACAATAGGATAGAGAACTTGTCTAATGAGCGATCACAAAATCATCCTCGAAAACGTTTTCCTGAACCGGCATAATCTATTGGTAGATTGGAGATGCAGATCCATCTACGTCCGTATAAACGACAAAAAATGACACGTGCCTCTGGTCAAACGACCCACCATGCAACTATGGTTATGGGAAGCAGTAGAGGTGGAATCAGCAAAGGAAGTTAGAACAATCACAAAACGCCTGCTGAATCTTGGGACGTGGTCAAGAGATATCTTTGGTGCAGAGCTCAAGTGTGGTTAGTCGATGTGGAGTTAGGGGAAGTGGACGAAATCGAAGAAGCAGAGGCGACCACATTGGCCTCAACACCTGACAACTTTGCAGCCATTACGGAGGAGTGTACACCGCTCCTCGAGGAGTTTGAAGGGATTTTCCCGACAAAATGTCCTGAGAGCTACCTTTTTAAGAAAATATCGATCACCAAAAAGACATCATGTCTGTAGCAGATCAATAGTGAAGGAGACCTCTCGGATGAGTGACCACAAGCTGACCAAATTCAAGAAGCAGCTAAACTAATTGCTTAGTAAATAATTCATCACACTCTCCACATCATCTTATGCGACACCTGTAATTTTCATGAAAAAATCAAGTGGAATGCAGATGTGCATGGACTATTGAGCATTGAAAAAACTCACCATAAAAAACTGCCATCCTCTCTTGTGAGCATATTGATCTTTTGACCAGCTGTGCAAAACAAAAAACTTCGCCAAAATCAACCTATGCAACAGCTACTATCACATCCGTATTTCTGATGAGGAAATCAAGAAGAAAATGTTCTGAACCGGATAGGCGCACGTCGAGTTCACAATCATGCTGTATGGACACGGAAACGTCCTTGTAGCATTCATGGTGACAATGAACAATATCTTTTGCCTCTACCTCGACTACTTCATCGTCGTATGTTTCAACGAAGGAGCACAGTGGAGATCTGCAAAATGTTAGTGAGATCTTACAAAGAGAGAACATTTATAGAAATTCTCAAAATATAACTTTGGTCATCGTCCAATCAAGTTTTAGGCCACATCATCGGTGGCGGACGGATCACCATGGACCTAAAGAAAATGGAGGGAGTTGCTGATTGGCGTTGACCTATGTTTAGAACATCCATGTATTTATGGGATTGTGCAATTACTACTACTGATCTATAAATGACCATGTCTGGGTATCATTGCCTTTCTCTAACTTCACTTTTAGAACCACTGAGTGGGGTTGGGGAGGTAGCGACCACGTAGCATTAAACATTTTGAGAAACGCTCTGACCTTGGCACCTGTCCAACGATTTACGAATCCAATGATGGAAAATCTCGTGGCCACCGACGCGTCCGATCAGGCAATCGGAGCCGTTCTCCTCAAAGGTAATGGCTGTGGAGAACAACCGGTTACAAACATGTCACATAATTTACGCAGGACGGAACTCAACTAGGTGGTGCACAAAAAGGAGATTCTTGTACTCATGGATCAGTCCAAAAGGTGAAAGTGTTAATTGGAAAGCCAGCGATGTAATATCCTTACAGACCATCATGTGCTCAAATATCTCAAGACTCATCCAAAATAATAGTCGTCAACAAACTCAATGGATGGAGTTCCTTGATTCCAACTTCTACTACGACATCACATATCAACCTGGAAAAACATATGCAGCGGATGCTCTGAGTTGGCAACCAGACTTGATGGCCAAGATCAACATGCTATCTGTCGAACGAGACCCGTACCTTGTGATATTGTTTCTGAAGGACAAGGAGGAGATCCATGGGTACGAAGAGACCAAATATTGGTTCAACGACTCCTACTAGCAACGACGGTTCGCTCGCCAGGTCATGACCACCGTACAAGGGATTGCGATGGATGCCATGACACCGATCCATGTAGACACTTCGGCGAGGACAAGACGCTCAAGGAGCTGGCAAAGTATTACTGGTGGGATAACATGGAGACCAATGTGGCAGCCTTAAAAATTGTGCGATACTTTTCAACGACAAAAGGCTCATCGCACGAGGCCACCAGGATTACTCCAACCACTTCCTGTTCCGACGGAGCCATGAGTCAATATCCGCATAGAGTTCATGAAGGAATTGCCCACCACCCATGAAGGATATGGAACCATACTCGTGGTGGTAGACTGCTTTTACAAAAACATCACACTTCTTTCCGATGAAGACCAGTGTCACTGCAGAGGGAACAACACGCCAATGTTTAAATCAGATCATGCGACTCCAAGGCGTGCCATATACCATCATGAGCGACAAAGATGGCCACTTCACTAGCCCATTTGTGATGCAAATTGATGATGCGTTACGATAGTAGGATCCAGCTATCAATGGTGTTCCACCCTCAAACCGACGGGCTGACCAAGCGGACCAAATAGACACTCTAATAGCTTCTCTGCAGCTTATGCAAACCACACGACATGGATTGGCCAGAAAAACTGCCGGCCGCCGAAGTCTTTTACAACTCTGCAACTTAAACGGCAACATGTGAAATTCTGTTGGAAGTGGCCTATGGCAAAATTCCCCCTACACCAACAAGACTTCAAAGCCAGAGCATCGTTCCCAAGGCCGACATCCACTGACAGAATTTCTTTGGCATTTGGGAAGAAATACGACAGACCCTTGCAAAGGATCAAGCAGCTATGAAACAAGCAGTGGGTCGACATCAAAGCAATGAAGTATTCAGCGATGGCAATCACATAATACTCAGCTCGGAAATCGTAAAATTCCGAGGACATGACTTTTTGAGACTCAGAACCCATTGGTTGGGACTGTTAAGGTGGAGCAAATACAAAATCCTGTCCTCTCTTGACTTCACCTACCGGACACCATGGTGACCCACCTTATATTCCATATCAACTAACTCGAGCACAATGAGGATCCCAACAAGAATTTCTCCAGCAGTGACGTCGCACCTCTGCCTCTTTTTGATTGGACGGGGATACAGAGTACACGATCGAAAACATCCTTGGACATTGATGCAGTGCAAAAAGATTAATTACCTGGTCAAGTGGCACGATTATGATGCCACGCACAACATCTAGGAGCCCTACGGCAACCTCTGTGACGTTGATCATCTGATCAATGGCTATTATTGTTTTCACCACACTATGTCTGGTGACGTGCCTGCACTTCGTGGTTAAATGGGGTGGATGTCATACGTCCCAAATGTACACGAGTCCCTAAACTTCGTTAGTGGGCATTTCTGTCCTTAACGTTTTGGCCTACTACACGTCAACCTCATAATTTTCATGTTGTTCGCCCGAGGGCATTATGGCCACTTGCCCCAAGCTCTAGTATTCCATTCGTGTAGGTTCTTACACCATTTTCTAGGATGGTTGATAGAAGTGTTGTGGACCATATTCTGAACCCAGCCTCGATGTTCCAAACCCCCCCGACTTCTCGGCGAAGTTTATAAAGCCACCACTAACGGGTGACCTCGTACGTGTCGCTCGGCTCGAGCAGCAAAGACACAAAATATGCCTCGCTGAGATTATTGTTATTGTATGTATGCGGTAGACTTGTTCAACATGTCACCAAAGCACAATTAATGTAGCGGGAGGGCCGGTTCGGCCCTCCCTCCTCGCTGAAGCGAGGGGTGATTGCGCACCACCCCTCGTGTCAGCGAGGGCTGGCCGACCTCCAGCACTTTGCTGGCCGCCGGCCAGCTGGCTGCCGGCCGGCCGGACGGCCGGCGGCCGGCCAAGTGACCGGCCGGCCACTAGCCGGCAAGCCGCCAGCCGCCGATCGCGGCCTCAGCCCGATCGGCGGCTGAGGGGCCACGAGGGCCTCAAGGGCGAGGCCTCGTGGCCTCGTGCCCTCGCCCCCCCCCCCTCACCCTCCTTGCAAGCGAGCAAGCGAGGACGAGGGATAGGAGGAGCGAGAGTGAGAGCAAGGAACGAGGGGAGTGCACAAGAGGAGTCGGTGCAAAATCGTCGATCGTGTCTCGTACGCGACAATTTTGTGCCGACGCGTAAAAAACAAAACTCGCGTTTGTTTAGGACAAACTATGAGTTCTGAAACCGGAAAAGTCGTGCGAACGCACGAGTTGGAGGTAAAAACCCCTAGTTTGGGTCCCAAAACAAGGCATAAGGCTAAAAAGGGAAATGGGCCTCCGGAGACTCAAAATATTTGAGTCCCCCTGCTCTAGGTCGTTGATGAAGATTGCCCCTCAGTCCTGCAAAGGGGGGTAAACCCGTGACACGGACGGAGAATGTCATTCTGCAAACTCCAACGACGACTTTAGAGCAGGAGCTGGAGACTCGACCTGTTACATTGGTATGAGAGCCAGATGACCCCCGCGACTAAGGGTTGGACAGAAATGGCGGCTACATTGTATATAAAACGCCGCTGGCAGCTACAAGCAGCAACAGAAGGGCTTGATGGGACGACGTCATCTAAAATTCACGGATTGAGGTGCCGTAAAGTATGTTGGAGAGATAGGAAAGAGCTCTACTTGGTGGAGCCTCTTTCCTCCAATCTCTACTCACTTCCAGGCCGCTAGGAAGATTTTTATGGGATGGGATGGGAAGTTTCCACCTCCAAAAACCACCAAATCTTCCCCATTTTCAAGGCTCCTTCAAAACTCCTTCATCCAAAAATTGGGACAGCACACCCTCTCAAGCTTAGGGACTCTCACGGTCTGAGAGCACCCTAAAAAGGAGGGTGATACCTTGAAGATTTTTTATGGCTCGCCAACGCTGCTGGCTCAAGGGAGACGCCGTCCAAGAATGCGAGAGGCGTCAAGGAGCGTGGAGAGAAGACCAAGGAAGACAAGAAGACAAGAGGAGGACAAGAAGTTGGAAGAATCAGTGAAGGACTTGCTAGGAATTGTTAGAATTCCTCTTTTCACTCTTTGCTCTTGTTTTTTGAGCGGCACGCACATTCCTTGTTATTCTATTGTCTTGTAATTTTTTTCCCTAGATTCTAATCATTACCATTTTGCCGTGAGTCACGGCTTATGAAGATTAGTTTCAAACTCCATGCCCTTGTGCCGACGTGGCGGCCTGGATAAATAGAAATTAAATTTATAATTGCCTCACCGATCGTGAGAGCAAGATTTTAGGAGGTGATTCTTCCTCAAAGTTGTAGGATGATCCTCACGACGATCTTCACGTGCTAGTTTCACATCAACGAGATGGCAAGTGCCGGACCGTCCAAGACCAACAAGGGCAAGATGGTGACGGCCTCACCACACGCTCTCAGCGGACTCCAAATTTTGGGAGCCGTCACCGCAAGCATGGTTGCCAAACCAAAGGCAACCGTGCTGTAGAAAGCAATCAGCGCAAACCTCGGCGACACCGAGAAGTGTGCGGAAGCCGAAAAAGTGCTCGATGAGCACGTCGACGTGCACATGGGAAAACTCCACGTGACGGACGACGCGCTCGAGGAGGACCACCCGGGTGTGGACCCCGACAAAGAGCAAGACACTGACGATGGCGAAGGCAAACGAGGATCGCGATGATCGCCATCATCGTGCGACGAATGCGAGCCGATTGCTTGTGAAGGGCAATGCGCTCACCACATCACCTCAAACTGCCGATAGTAACAAGGCTGTCGAGGTGGTGGCCCGACTCAAGATCACCACCGACGGTGGAGGTGCGGCACCACCCAGAGGAGTGGGGACAGACCCCCCTTCCTACGACGTGGCTAGGATGGGATTGAGTAATGCCCACTCGACTGTCATCGCTGACGACAGCCTCCTCCGAAAGGTGGGACTCCTTGGAGGCGTGTACACAAGCTGTACCCTCCTTTAGTGGGTAAAGGTGCACGGACAACGTGAGGCCCTGGAGGCTATCGTCGATGCTTTGACAAAATCAGAGCTCAAGTTCGCATTTGCCAACCTGCTGGCCAACGTTGGGCAGAGCATCATGGACCTTGACCATGATCACCAGCTGTAGCGCTTGGCCACCCATGAGACAAGACGCTGATGTAACGACCTCGACAAGGCGTTGTAGAGCGTGATCCAGCTGCGTATGCAGCAGCAAGCGTAGCGCGCCGCAGCTGCTGATGCCACTGCAGGTGGTAGCGAAGACTTGCCTACCTCGACGACTTTGGAGCCGATCATGAACACGTCCTTCCTCTACAGTGTGGAGATCTTCCGGAAGGGCATGAAGGTGACCGACTTGCTGAATCGCATGGAACACGTTCAACATGTCCACAAGGCTCCACTCAGCCAATGGGATGACCTTGCCACGATGCGGCTTGAAGACAAACTCTTCAAGTATGTGGTCAATGAGTGGACCGCGTAGCAGCCGCACCTCGAGTGGAAGCTCATGCCGTAGGAGGCCTTCTGCGCGATGATGTGTAAGAAGTGCACCCAGCGTGAGGAGGCACAACGTGCCTTCCACAAAATCAAGGACTTCAAGGAGCTGGGTGGCTCCCTCGAAGCCAACTTGAGCGAATTCACCGCACTCCTGGAGGAAGCCCAAAGCTTCACGGAGGGCGATGGAACTTAGACCTTCAAGTACCCGGAGTACTTGCATGACGGTCTTGCCAATGAGAAGTTGAAGAATAAGACCACCACAATGGTAACCGGCTAGGCTTGGACAAGCTGGAGGGCGTTGTGGGACTACGTGAGTGAGGTGTATTTGGCAAACCCGAATCACTACTCGGACGCACGGCCGAACGCGCGTGCACAGCAAGGCCGCGATATGCGCATGGATGCTGCGGGGGCTGGGGGAGCAGCTAGGCAGCGAGGCGAGGCCAAGGACGAGCAGCCTGCAAGCCCTCCAGCTAAGAAGACTAGCGGGTACAAGACTCAAAACCACAAACGCAGCCGCAACAATGACAAGCTGCAAGTGGCACGTGAGCATCGCAACACAGCATTCCGAGACAGACTCTGCCATAACTGGATACAGCCTGGTCACTTTAGGGCTCAGTGCCCTGAGGCTGCTGGTGGTGGACAAGAGCCTGTTGCGTTAGCCGCAACAGTAGCACCTTGTGGTGAGGTTGCAGTAGGAGGTCGCGGTCAGGGTCGTGGTAATAGACAAGGCCATGGGGCGGGTTTTTCCCACCCCTGAGTGACGTTAGTGGGAACCACTCAGGGGTAAAACTGGATCACGAGCGTGGGTTCATGTTCTCAGACGAGGATGTAAAACAATTTGAGTTTTAGACGAGTTCAAATTTCTCTGTTGTTTTTCCCCCCCTCATTGAACGTTATTCTACACTTGCTGATCGACATTGCCCACTAAATCTCACATCATCGGACGAGATGCATGACCGAACCTGCTCAGTTGTGACGACACCGACCACTATACAATAATTGTAAAACATAGTGATTGAAGAAAACACACTCAATGCAATGCGTACAATCACGTTCGCGATACCTTTAGTGGAAGATTTTGACCCAGTGAAATTTAAAGACTGGAAGGTGCTAGCCAAATTCACACGTGTCCACAAGATGTGGACTTGAGTTGGTGAATCATAGGAGCTGCAACGTTCACCATCTAGATTCCGTGTATATCATAAACTCGGCTTGCCATCGTCGAGCCTGTTCACTCGGAAGAGTGGACAAGAAACATGACGATGCAGTTCAATGGACACCCAACAGGTGCTCCCGTGAACGTACTTGTTGAGACCGGAGGAGATGACTTCTTTGTTAACCTTGGCTTTATCCGACATGTTGGCGTGAAGTACGAGCCATCGAATGGCGCAATTTTCGTCGATGACAACCGTACGGTACCCTTGATCGTCACTTGAAAAGCAAAAAATTGTATTCAAGTGTACACACAGAGTGTCACGTTGAAGGTACTCAACCTTCTTGACCCATTTGACGTGGTGCTAGGCGATTCCTTGCTCCATGAAAACAAGGCTCTAATGTGCTTTGAATCAAAGCGTCTGATCCTCTGAAAATGACAGCGTCTATTTACGTTGATTCCGAGTACGAAATTATTGCAAACCGACTCAAAGTCCATGCCAGCTTGTCTTCGATGCAGTCAATAGACATATTCGACAAGGTTGTCGTTTCTTCTTGGCTCAACAACAGAAAGTGGAGGACGAACCGAAGGAAAACATTCCACAAGAGATCAAATCTCTATCGGCGGAGTTATAGGATGTATTCTAAGACCCACCAGTTGGGCTTCCACAAGAAAGACACATGGGCCACACGATTCCGCTACAACCGGAGGTGACTCCTCCGTTCAGACTCATGTATCGCCTTTGTCCAGCAGAAAGGCAAGAGGCCAAATACCAAATCAAAGAGTACCGTACAAAAGGATGGATCAAGCCAAGTAGCTCGCCGTATGGTGCACCGATCCCTTTTTTTAACAAAAAAGATGGTGGTTTTCACATGTGCGTGGATTACCGGATGTTGAACAAGCTGACGGTGATAAATTGATTCTCCACACCGCGGATTGAGGACCTTTTTGACCAACTCCAAGGGGCAAAAGTAGTTTTGTCCTTGGATTTGTCCCAAGGGTACAATCAAATCCGCATCACGGAAGCTGATGCTTCTAGAATTGCATTTAAAATGCACACGGGACACTATAAATTCCGAGTGTTATGTTTTGGGCTAATGAACGCCCCTGTAACCTTTCAAGGAGAAATGAACCGAATGTTCACCAAGAAACTCGGCCAGTTTGTCTTGTCTTACGTGGAAGACATCCTGGTTTTCTCCAAATCAATGGAAGAGCACATAGAACATCTGCATGAAGTCCTCGCAATCCTTCGAGAACAAAAGTTCTATGCAAAAGTGAGCAAGTGCAAGATTGCACAAGATGAGCTCAAGTACCTTGGACACATTGTCGGCAAGTACGGCATCCATTTCGACCCACGAAAGGTCCAAGCCGTTATAGACTGGCCACACCCGGAAAATTTTGGGCAGATTTGGTCTTTCCTCGGCCTTGCAAACTACTTTCAACGGTTTATGTAAGGATATTAAACCCTGGAAGCACCGCTAACTTGACTAACGTAAAAATACGTGTACTGGGAATGGATTTCTGATTACAAGAAAATTTTTCTCAAAGTCAAAGAGTTTCTATCCATAGCACCCGTCCTAGCTCTTCTGGATCCATCGCAACCGTGGGAGGTTCGATGTGATGTATCGGTAGTAGGACTGAGAGTCGTCCTCATGGAGAACGGTCACCGAGCTACATATGAGAGTTGGAAGCTCATCCCCGCAGAAACGCGGTACACGACTGGGGATCAAGAGCTCCTTGTGGTAGTACACGCTTTCAAGATGTGGCGTTGCTACCTCGAGGGTGCTGAAGGGGGTGTGACGGTCATGACCGACCATAACCCATTGGTGTTTTTTCAAACATAGCGGAACCTGTCAAGACGACATGCGCGTTGACGCGAATACCTGAGCCGATTCTCGTCCACATGGAAATATCGGCCAGGACGCATCAATGTGGCCGATCCACTAAGCCGACAACCTATGGAAATTAAAGCAACCACCGAGGTCGGTGGGTGTTTAATGGCCATAACAACAGCAACCGTAAAAACACCAGATCCCCCTGCACCTGTACGACAACCACCACGAGAGATTTTCAACTACAACGGTTTTGTAAATAGGATCCAGATGGGATACTATGTGGATTCTTGGTTTC